>JADDOH010005128.1:0-114417 GCA_016648135.1 Agrypnia vestita
GCGTGTAACATGTTAAAAAAAACATTGAAGTCTTAAATAAAATTACGGTAAGATTTTATTAATTTTAAAAGCATATTTAAATTTGTTAATTTAAGAACACCGCTACTATTATGCAAATCTGATATTTTAAACATTAAAATAAAATTATTTAAACAATAGGTGCGTATGTGCAAGAAAAGCATCATATTGATTTATCGCCAATATGCCTGCAATTATTATTATTCTGTTGGAAGTTTTCAAACGAATCGTTAACAGAATCATTCTTCAATAATTGCTAGAGATAATTGCGCAATCATTGAATTCCAATAAGCGGGTCGCACAAAGCTCTTCATTGATAATGTCGAGACTGAATTCCGAAATACAGCTATGACAAAACGGTACAATAAAACACTGAAGAATTAAGCTTGTTAAAAGGTAAGTTTGTTTATAATGAAATAAACGACAAAAAAAACATTAAACCGTTAAATATTATACAATTGAGACACCGGTAGTTCTTAGAATGTAAAGCGTAAAAAAAATTCTTAGAATGTATAGCGAGAAAACTGTCTTTTTGTTAGGTCCGCGTCCAGATAATTTAATTTGTCACTGTACGAAAATTCCTTTCCCGGTCACTGGTAATTTTCTTAGCTGGCATGGGTAGCGCTCTGGATTGTATTGCGGGCGGCATGTACGGTGTTTTGATGCGGAGATTCCTCCTTGGGTTTCCATCGTTTTCGCGAGAACCAGAAGAATTGGCAACCTCACGGGCAGGCAAACCATTTGTGCTTAAATATTTTAACTCGAGGGGGGGGATAGGCTCTAGAGGAGACCGGGGGAGTTCTACTCCTTATAATACGTTTGAGGTTTTTGGCCGGAAATTATAACAAAAAACATGGACGTTTAACACGGGAAGTTAACGGACAGAGAGACACGAAATTATGTGTGTTGGTAAAATCAAGGGTCTGCTGAAATTCAATAGTACTGTTCATATAATGTGAGGAAATTGTTTTATTGTTTGTGCAGAGGGGGGAGGTGGGTGGACTTATATTCACGTATCACTTGTGTCCGTGTTGTTAGTGGATTGGTGACTTTAGGGTCGACGGTTGGGCGGACGGCTTTAAAGAGCCAAAAAGTTGGAATGAGGAACACTGAATAGAGCGAAAGCATAGAGGTGTGGGGGTAGTGAAATCTCGGGCTTGGGGTAAGGATCAAACAGAAGCGAGAGGGGAGGGAGAGGGGAAGAGATTGAAGATAAAAGGAGCGGAGGGTGGAGGCGCGGAAAGGCAGGTGGTGGGTGGGAGGGGGGAATTAAGGAGGAGCCGCGACGAGGAGTGGAGTTGTAGAGAGTGTTAGCGTTGGTGGAATGTCATCACAAAAAAATTTCACAAACGGGAATGCTTTTTTTGTACGCATTAACCTTACCGGGGGGGACCCCCCTTAAGTGAGCCAAATAATATTTATTATATAGGGTTCCCATGAACTAATTCCCCACCGGTTACGGCTATCTACTTGAACGGCAGAGAATAAATGAAAAAAAAAATTTAAAAATATGGAAGTCTTATTCATTATACTATTTTATGGTAATGGCAAATTTTTAAACCGTAGATGGCAATAGCGTAGTTGTTGCAAAATGTAAAATAAGATGCATAAGTAACAAATATATGTATACATAAAAAAATATATATGTGTGTGATTATCCGAATGGGTGGAATCGGTGAATGTTGCATTGTATAAAGTGATCACTTAAGCCAGCCAAAATAGGTCGTAAAGCCCTGTGAACACTCAATAAAGATTTCCTGTCGTATTTTCTTATATATATAAAAAAAGCCACGTCTCTCACGTTTCATGCGCGTTCTCGTACTCTAGAAAAAGTATAAATAAATTCCTATTTTACTCCGTACAAGCCTCAGAAACAGCCCTTGGAGGTTATGACCCTTTCCTCGACGACGACGTTACCCTTTAAAAATATGTATATTTTACAGAGTACGGGGCTCATTTCTTATTAGGGAGAACATTAAATATTCAGCGGATAGTGATTTCTGGCATCATCACTACTTTGTCTCGTCATTAATATCATTACCAATGCCATTTCTGGTTCGAGACTTTGCTTTATATAATGGATAGTAATATTTAACTTAACGCATAAGCCTTCTCAATAAGAATACGTAATTCAGCCTTTCAATTTTCAAATCGATGGCTAATATGTTATTTCGTATGAATCACGAACAGTAACGTGTTTTGACATCGATAGAATCGATATTATTGTCGTGAAATTGTGGCTATAGAAGGCGAATGAAATACTGGAAATCAAATATAGTATTATTTTAATTAAGGCTGGACATTCACTGTAAGTGTAGGTGCATATTTAGGCTTTTTTTCGAAAATGTCTGTTTCAATTGTTTATTTATATAAGAACGTTTATGCTAGACTACAATTTTTTAGAACGATGACTTAGATAAAACTTTTTCTCTTATATAAAATTAATAAACTGAATATTTTTTACAATAATGAAAATATTAGCATTAATCGACAGGCCACGGCCAAAAAATTTGTATTCAGTGTCTTAAAAAAATCAATAATTTTTGAAAATTTATATGTACGCAAATTACGTTTTCTTGTAAGTTTAAAGCTAGAATTGTGATAATAAAACTGCACTTAAATAATTAAGAAACCTTCAATATTCATACAGATTAAAAAAAAAAAATTTGCAACAAATTTTCACATTTTTGATGATTTTAAAACACTTTTAATTATTATGGTTGTTATTACGGTCGTTTGACGTATTTAACTATAAATGGTTACGGATATTTTATATGAATCGTATGTTTTCCGAGAAACGATTCTAGACGTTTCATTGAATTCGTATTCAACGTCATCAGGAGGACGACCTGTACACGTGGAGGTATAGGGCGGACTGATTAATGCTTGCGGGGGCGTACAGGTCATCCTCCTGATGGCGTTGAATACGAATTTAACGAAACATCGAGAATCGTTTCTCGGAAAAACATACGGTTCGTATAAAATATCCGTTATCATTAATTTATACTTGAAAAAAAAATTAATTGTCTTTATCTCCAGAACGTAATTGCATTATGAAATTCGTGCCGCTTTTAATAACCCTCTCCTGCAAATCACCTGATGCGACCTAAAGAAATCTCGCATACATTTGTCCTTAATCTATTGATAGTCTTTACTTTTACCTGTGCTGCATACTTTCTGAGACATGAGCGTTAAAATTTTGACCAACAGATTTTTTGAACGTGCGCCCCATACTTGGAATAGATTTTAAAGATATTTTGACGACAAAATAAAATATTATCTTTAGTTCCAGATATAAAGTAAACGTTATTATATAATAATATAATAAATAAACGAAACCTTTACTTAATTAGTTCTATCCTCACCAAGACCACCCCACATACGCTTACATCCAAGCGGACTATGAATAATGAAAAATATTGCGTTTTATAAGTTACCATGTTAGTACATACATGATTCTTTTATTTATTCTTCGTAATCTGAAAAGCTTCTATGCATGTACTGAATTTCACCAATGTATATAAAATGAATTATTACAATCTAGTCATTTTTTTAAAACTCTGTACTACACATAAAATATTTAAGCTATTTATTACTACTATAGCTTTGAGAGAAACAGTCGAAACTACAGAATTAAGAAATAACTCAAAGTTTATGTGTGTAACTCCACAACTACACTACGAAAAGTTTAAATAAAAATTCTATATTAAGTTAAAATGTTGCATCATAAGTGACTGCCAAATCACTCTATCATAATTACTAGTCTTTGAAACCCAAAATGCCAGTAACCTTTTACTCCAATGTTGTATGAAGGCCAGCATTCCTAGATGGAATCCCTGGTTAGGAGCTGATTTAAGGGTCATTTCTGAAAATGGTCCATATTTATCTACAGGATTACCGAGGGTTTGTACAGTGTACGTTATTAATGACTTTAGGCGTTTAGGTCAACAATAATTGGAACACCTTCTATTATTTGTTCAGCAAAATGATACCTCGCCACCATCACATCACAAGATTTAGGATGTTTGCTTAGAATATTTGAGTTGATTCAGTTGATCGTACTTCTGTATTAGTACTGTTTAACAATAATATCACTACGTGTACGTAGGGTGTTCCAACAAGAATTATCTCTAGGGGTTTTTTTTAAATTTTGATACTTAACAGCTCTCATATTGTCACGGGAGTGGCTTTAGAAGTCAAATGGAAACACTAAAACAATTTAAAGTTTAATTTATTACCAAAGAAAGTAACTGAAGTACCATTCTTACTTTTATAATGTCTGTAGTACGTACGTACGTAGTAAAGTACCCACCAACAAGCGAAGTGTTTTCTAGTGCGAACCTAAGCGATTTAAATAACGTGCATCAGTATATGGGTGGTAAGTAATATTCAAGTGTGAATTACTAATAAGATAATTACTGTGTGAAATATTATAGAAAAATAAAGAGTGAATTTTAGAACAGTACTCCGATTAAATTTATGACCAGTGACTTTACGTATTAAATAAAATAAAACGTTGTTTTAAGTGTTTAATTTGCCTTAATGCCAAATTTTGTAGCTTTTTATTTATTAGCTCCTATATCAGTCCTGCTCATTCGCCACCTGGTTGGCATTTTTTTAAATGCTAAAGGTCGGTGTGACCCGGTATCGTAAGCCGCCATCCAAAAATTTTCTCCCATTACCCCAGCAGTTTACTTCTTTAATTACAAAAAATAAAAATAAATACAAAATATACACTTTAAGATAATATAACAATTGTAAATGGATCAAAAGCAACAATATATAAACACAAATTACAATAAAACTAGAAAATTATGACTCAAATAGTTGGATACGTCATACAGTACAATTTCCTGATCATAGGTATGTAGACCAATTTAAAAAATTAACCCGTTCATTTCAAAGACATTTATTTATGATAAGCTCAGAATTTTCTATTTATTTAACCAAATTTTGAGCAATATTCAATATTCACATGAGCATATCATAAACAAATTTTGATTCCTCTTCTCAAAAATTATTTTTCATGAATGATTTGATGAGATACAATATTTGCATCCGAATATTTAAACTGTTCGTATTTGAATTACAGAGGGCTCTGTTTGTGAGCAATGATATATTGAATATCAATATTTGCGAACATGTTTCACCCATCATGTGTACATGTATGTCCATAAGTAATTGTTTTGAACAAATGCAAGCGTACAGCACAGAAACAAATTTTGTTTAAAAATCACAATTTTGATTAATTAGTGCTTTAGCGATTTATTACAAATGTAACGAAATATATCAATACCCGATGAGACATTTTTTGAAAGTGTTTTTTTGTTGCTTTTTGAACCGCCCATTTTGAAAATTCAAACAGATAAAGATCAGCGTCACATGGGTTCACTTAATTTTTTTTTTCTATAAAGGAAAGCAAAACAATTTTTTACCATGGTGTGCTGAATACGGTAAATTTTCCATGTCACATCCACTAGTGTAATAGATAACGCGTCTGACTATGAATAAGAATATTCTAGGTTTGAATCCTGGTAGAAACGACACAATTTTAACATGCACATTAATTATTTTGTAAGCGACGCGGTAGTTTTTCTGCGACACAAACAATTTCGAGTAATATTTTGATAAAAAAAAAATCTGTGTTGTATACATACACATCATCATTAACATTGTTGGCTCTACAACTCCCTGTAGGTCATGACTCTCTCAAGAATCTTCCTCCACTGATCTCTGTTTTGCACCTTCTCTCTCCATCTCTGGATCTCCAAGGCAGATATGTCTTTGGATATGTCATTACAACATATTATTTTTGGCCTTCCTAAGCTCTTTCGCTATATTGGTCATGTATTCAGCAGGGACTTGCATGGACAGTGTTTGTTGTTTAGTTATTCTCTCCACATGACTCATCATCAATCATTATTTTTTATTTTAGTCATTCTCCCCACATGACTCATCATCAATCATTATTTTTTAGTTTAGTCATTCTCTCCACATGACTTATCATCAATCATTATTTTTTAGTTTAGTCATTCTCCCCACATGTCTCTTCATCAATCATTCTTTTTTAGTTTAGTCATTCTATCCACACGACTCATCATCAATCATTATTTTTTAGTTTATTAATTCTCTCCACATGACTCATTATTAATCATTCTTTTTTAATTTAGTCATTCCCTCCACACGACTCATCATCAACCACCGAAGACTTCCCAATTTTATAAATATTGTGATGCTTATCTCCTCAAAAAGAGTATAGAGTTTTTTTTAATATTTTGTATTTCTGGACAGTAGTCTGCATTTTATCTGATTTTGGAGGCAGAAATAACAGTAATTAGTGCTCATTATGCGCTCTGGATATCTTATTTCATGTTAATCTTATATGTTATCAGAGATCCGAGATGCGTGAATCTTGGTACGGTTTCGAAATTTTAGCTTCCACGTGATAATATTTGAGCTTTTGGGTACATCCCTCGGCCGTGTAACATGTATTTACTATAACATTTATTATAAAATCCACGTTTTTGACAGAACTTTAGTGAGTTTGCATGTTGAATAAAAGTTTTAACAGTTTCATTTGGTTCCCACATCCGCGTCTCGTGAGTATGTATTAATATGTTACAAGGCAAAGAAGCTTCACTTCAACAGCGCTGAAAAGTTACACACTCATACATTGTTATATTGCATAAATCGCACATCACTTCGTACCACTAAAATCTCATATTTATGAAATTGTGAACATCAAAGTAATGTTGAAAGTACTAGAAATATTTTCATTCTTGAATTCATACGGCCATGTTTTCAAATGAATTAAAGCAGCTTCACAATTCTTTTCATTTTAAAACAAATACGAAACCAGCGTATTTCTTGACCCTTGACCTAATTTCATCAGCTGTGGAATCCCAGTAGTAAGTACCCTCACCCTTCTTCCTAGACATTTAAGATGAACATCACACGACAGGGTCACATTACATTTTGTCTTTGGACGTTAATTTTAAAAGAATTATCTTTTGTCCAAAGGTCCTGATAAATTACCTCCCTAATGAAACCGCAAACAAAACAATATTTTTAATTAACAAGGGTGAGCAAAGGCTCTGCTAAGTTCCTACGGCAGACAGAAGAACAAATAATGCTAACCTTTAAACAAATATTTTAATTGCGAAAGGATTTGTATGGAGTTTGTCGCGTAAAATAAAATAAGATGTTTTAATCCAATTAATTGATTATTACTCTAAGGGTAGGTTTTATAAATGAAAAACCAAATATCCATTAGTACATCGACAATTAACGAACGGATTGCCATTCGTTAGTAAATATTACTGACGCTCGTCTTATAAAACTTTTTTGGCCGTCCGTAAGTATCGCAATATCGTACTGCTCTTGTCTATGATTTTAGAGCTGTCAGAGGCAAATTGTATATCTGTTCTATGGAAACGAAACATAACTTCTATAAACATTACTTAAAATTTCTCGTTGGCACCGGATTTTTGGGATACTTCCAACAAAACTACACTGGCAGTAGCCTTTGAAACCCCAACAAAGTCTGCAGCAGCTAATAATATTGATACGAGAGCATAGAATCTCAAGGCAACAAGCAATTTTGTAGTTGGTGATAATGTCAGATTCCTAGGCGTGCGCCTTTTTACATTTTGCCCAATATCTTCTAGAAGCTCTTTAGCAGATCTTTTCGACAAGCGTAAACGGTAGATAAAATCTGCCTCATCTCAACTAACTAACCATCACGCCGTTTCCCCCCAGGGGTAGGCAGAGAGGATTGAACGCCATACTCTTCTATCCTGGCACATCACTTTTGCCTCGGCCACATTCATACATCTTCTCATACACGTTCTACGGTTGTTACGGCTTTTAACAGGGCCATCCTCAAATACTTGTAGTACCTCATCGTGCCAGGTCTTTCGCGGGCGCCCTCTATTTCTGTTGCCTTCAACCTCACCTCGTATATTTTCTTAACCATCCTTTCCTCGTTCATACGTTCCACATGACCAAACCATCTCAGCACTCCTTTCTTTATTCTATCTACCACACTACAGCCAGCATTGCATTCACTTCTAATTTGTTCATTCCTCACTCTATCGACCAAAGATTTTCCAAACAAGCGTCTTAGTGACCGCATTTCCACCGCATTTAGTCTACTTTCATTCTTCTTAATCCTCGTTACCTAAAATATTTAAAAAATCACTCGTATATTGAACACTCTTTGTTGTCGAGTTTGTTCTTCATCCGACGAACTTGAATACAATAATAGTTCTAAAAAACATTTATAAGACCGGCCCTTAACGTGTTTTCTTTTTCTTTTTGGCAACCTCGTGAGACTTAGACTGAAGATGTTGTGAAATGCCATCTATCCCTATATATCACCACTGTGATCTAGTCTACTTACATCCAAGAAATCCATCTTAATATTATAAATAGCCTTCAAAGTTACCTCTCTCTTAATCTTCCTATATGTCCCACCTATTGCAGTCTTCTTCTTTTTACCTTTCTCAGAATATCTGTAACGGTATACCATTACAGATATTCTGAACTAAAAACACAGTTTCCGAGGTTCTTAAGCCCGCTCCATTTTCCGTGTAGGTTATCACGTAGGTACAGGGTCATAAATACCACTAATGTGTTCTCTTGCGCTAGAAAGAGAGAACAAATTTCACACCCATATAGAGCGAACGGTTGTATCAGTGTAGTATACACTTAAATTTCTAAAGTCTGTGACAACCACCATGGCTATAGTAATTTCCGTAAAGCAAAATAATAATCTACATGTGCAATGTAATAAAGTTATTAAAAATATATCATTTAATTAATTAAACGTAATTATGGTATATCACGGCCGACCACCTTAACGAGAGTACAAAAGGGCGCGGCTATAAAAGGGGAGAGCCCAAGCTCTACTTCTCTCTCTCTTCTATTAAGTGCTATACTAAATATTTATTAAATATTTATTGATCAAATATTATCTTTACAGTTATGTGATACAAAATGCAAAGAAATAGTAAAAAATTGTGAATTTCTCTTTTGCTAGATGAACGCCTTAATAATTTGAGGATACGACATTCGGAGAAAATGTGTTTCTGTTATAAATTTATCACGAAATCAATTATAAATGCTCATTGTGTGTGTTTAATATACATCTAAAAATGCAAAATTAGTCTTGCACAAATAGAAATAGTTACAAAGCATTATTCATAAAAAATAAGTATAGTACCTACATTACATCTAATAAATAAAGATACAGAAACAGAAAAATAGAAAAAATATAGAAATATATAAATAGAGCGTAAACTAAAAAATAATAATCAATAATAAGGAAACCATTTCATGAAAAATGGGAGTTTCGAGGAATAAAGAAGTGAAACATTTTCTTTTCAAAAAAAATAATAAAATATTAAGTACATATATGTTGAAGTAACCAAGAGCATAGAAGTAAAAATTAAATGAACATAAATATTTAGCAAAGCATAACGCTTGAATATAGGAGAAAAACAAAAAGAATTTGTAAGAATACGTCCATTACCGAATTATAATCACTATACAGTCTACATTTTTTTAATAATCAACGTAATAGTTTAAATATTTATGCGTTAGCATTTTAAGTGTGCAACATAATTTTTTCTTAAATTACACAAATTTATTTCAGTGGTAAAAAAAAATACTGTCACCTTATTCGGATATAAATTATATATGCAATTGTATGTTGTATGCAAGCGTGTATTCATTTTTCCCTTTGTACCCTGTCAGAGGAAATTTTTTCACGAGTGTGCTTGAGTTTTTGCATCGCGGACCTCTTTCCTACTCCCACTTTCCCACTTTCCCACTCCCAAACTCTTACCATTCTCTGCAGCCACTTCATCGTTTCCAATTATTACAGTGAAGTACAAATGCACCGACCGTCGACCATTTTTGTACTAAAATAATATCAAATATACCTATTTATTCCCTTTTTTGTTACAAGCGTACTGCACTCTATATAAGAAACCATAGGACAACCACAATTTTCAAAATTGGTCACATTTGTTTTTCTGACATTAATAAATAATAATGCATGATTTAAAAAATAATAATTATCAATTTCACTGTTATGTTTTGGTGATGTACGCGATCATATTGGAAGGGTTGAAATATGTGAGATCTGAGGCAGGTCAAATTATATCCTGGTTACTTCTGTGAATGTAATCTGGCACTTTGGTTCAATGAAGCAAATTTTAGTGCAAGCGACAAAGATCAACTTTAAAGCCACGAAAAGCCAAGCGACAAAGAGACAAAGATATTTTTAAGTAAAAAATTTATTAAAAATCAGGAAAACAGACAGAATATACGAGCAATAGAAATATAAAGTAAAGCTCAATAAATTAAGCACAGGCACTAAGGTATCTGGCACAATCAAAGTATAATCTTATTGTAGGATTCTCGGTGATCAAAGAAAAGATCTCGGATTCAGCGAAGATCCTTGCCAGAAAAGGCTCGATGGCAATGTTAATGAAATCTCAGGTAAAGACAAGTCTCGGAGATGGCTACAGAGGCTGGCGTTTCGAGCAAAATACGTGATTCAAACATCACACAAGGCTGGGTCTAGTAGGAGAAGACTCTACTGCGATGGGAATAAATTTAAAGATGGTTCCGTAGGTTCACCAGGAATATCTCCTGGACACCTACTAGGATGGCGAGGACTGCTGGAAGCGCCTTCCAAACAGATTTACCAACCAGGCTTTTAAACCATTTTGGCAGGGGTTGGAAGGACGCATTAGCGATAGTTATTAATACCCGGACTATCCAGATTGTCACTCTAAGCAAAGGTACTATTTAGCAATTTGGTGATAGCACGGCTGGTTTAAAGCCTGTTCAGGAAATGGACACTAATGCCTGGATTTTCTTTCATATCCAGGTGCCCGCTTCAATATGCTTAAACAAATCATTTACAAATATACTGAAAATGGTATACAACTTAAAAAACATGACACCAACTAAAACAGTCTATCAAACAACACTTCAATTCAATACAAAAATTGAATATTGATACAAACGTTGAAACTCTAAAACTTTTAGTAAAATTTGCTAAACACCCCTGTACTAAATTTATATAAATGTCTTTGCTAAAGAAAATAATGTAACAGTTGGATGATAGCCATGATAATCTGAAAACTGTGCGGTCAAAAAATAATGAATAATGAAAAAAGTTTAAAAGTGTTTTAATTAAATTATCAAAATGGAATTCCTCCACGAATAAAGAGCTTCAAAATTTTATTAACTGCCTTCGAAAATTGAGGAACTAACAATTAAAAATACCCACTTCTTCTGGCGCCGTAAAAAATTAACGGAACAAACAAAAATAGGCGAATGTTTTATTCACAGACAAAACCAATTATTCGCTTTATAAATATTTACATACCTTTGTTAATAGCGGCTGCCATTTCATTTGCTCTCTGACAAAAAAAAACTAAGCCGTGTTTTGTTTTGGTATTTCAATTTGGCGTCTCTTTGTTTTTTGTTTTGTGCCGCTGGTGAAAACACGATCCAATTTGTGTCCCAATCGGGGATAAACCTTTGCATGTTGATTAAACATTCGAGTGGGATTATGCACCGTGGAAATTATCCAGGTGTACGAAAGGTCAAACATTTGATGACTGTTTGTGCATCGGATGGCGTTAAAAATATTGTGGAGGTCTAACATAACAATCCATATGTAATGTTAGACTTCCACAATATTGTATATGTAACAAAATACTGATAACCCATCTCATCTTCTTCCCCTTGACCTATTCGGGTCGGGGACCCATTGCATCGACAAGGCGTCCCTGTCTTGCGCTGATTATGAATACTCATATACATATTTTCATTTAAAATGGTTTACATGCCATTACTGCACAAATGTTAGGTGTTCAAAAGTGATATTTCATCATCTTATATGTAGACATACTGTTTCAAAGGTCTCATATAAAATTCCAAAAGTCGTAAATGTAAATTAATTAAGTTAATACACGACGTAAATAAAAATATCCCGTTTATTTTTTAGTATCGGGGTAGTAATCACCGAATAAGGCGTCGTAAGTACTACTGTCTATTTTTGAATGTTGGGGTAAAAATCACCAAAATGACAATCTTGTTTTTTTTAGAATATGTACTATATTTTTTCTTCTTCTGCAACTTTATTTAGACTCAAAAGCCTGTATTTGTGCAGGAGTTTCCTCTTTTGATGCTGAATTCCAGCTATCTCTCCATCGCTTCGGGGGTCTCTCTGATGACCGCGGTCCATCTGGTACGCCATGCAGAGCTGTGTATGGTAATCTTGTTATACTCTATACGTGTTGGTACGCTCTCGCCTCCAACTGACCACATCTTGAACCTCGCAGACCTCCCGGATTGCTATATTCCTCACGCGATCATACAAAGTCTTCCCAGTACGCAGATTTCTCATTTCAGTTGTTTTTAGCATATTCTTTTTCTCGACGTTTCCGCCCTCGCTTCAATACTATATATGAGAATAGGTCGCATACAGGTCTTATAAATGCTTACCTTGCTATCGGTTTTCATATCTTAATTCCTCCATACAGCATCTCTCAGGCAGCCTTCTACAACTGCAGCCTTATCTACCTGAGGACTTACTTCTTCGGGGAGGTCATGAGAGCTAATCATTTCACTGCCAACTGAAATATCTGAATATCAAATATCTGAACTGGGCTCTTTTCTTGTACAATGGGCTCATTTCGTATTGAGAGTCTGCAGTCTATTCGATCTTTGGAGAATGTCATACATTTTGTTTTCGCTACGGAGATGATCATATTACACTTTGAGCATGATTCATAAAACTCTGTAAGCATACTCTGTAAGACATTTTTGTTTTCCGCTATGATTGTACCAATTCCTTACCAAGAGTGTACCCCAATTTGAGAAATGTGACCTCTGCCATAATTTGTCTATTTTATTTTTTCATATGTGCAATATATTCAGGCAGATTATGTGTAACCTTTTTTATTAATATTTTCTAAAAACACAAATACCGGATTTTGTCCACCAAGAGATAAATCATTAATTAAGATAGACGATATAAATATATGAATTTCTCATTTGATTTTAGTATGGATATATGACGCTATCTAACGATTTCAAGATTGCATTATATGTGTGGGTGAAAAGAACAACCAAATAATTTTTTTAAATCAGGTTTTCACGAGAGACAAAACAATTTTTTTTAATTTCATTTGTTTACAAAATATCTCTTAATGCCTTTATTATTTTTCTTTAATTTTTGCACTAGTAGTTTCTTTTTGCACAAGAACATTGAACCAAGTTGACTCATGTCGTTGTTTATCGACAATTTTTTCAAATAATTAATCATGCCATTTGTCCTTTTTCCAAAAATTAAAAAATTGTCGCCTTTTATTTTATTTTCCGTCTCACATAATTTTACTTTGCTAGATATGTATTTTAAAAAAACTCGGCATACTTAACCCAAAACAATATTTTATTGATTCATTTGTTTCTTTATTTTACCCACAGATATATGCATACATATAAGTTATAACAGAATTCGTCCACTTTACTTTAGGGGCAGTTTTCCGTCTAAATTATTAATTGAAAATATCAAAACAGTAATGTCTTTATATCATTAGTGGTGAAGGTAACCTTTGAAATTGGCAATATTTTAAGGTATGTTCAAATATTTCAAGAACACAATTACTGGATTTTTGTCCCCAGAATAGAAACGGTAAACGTGTAAAGTAATAACTCAAGCCAGCATTATGTCAGGTCTTTAGCCCTATAAACACCCAAAAGACTTCCTTACTTTCTTTCCCATATAAATAGATTCGTCTCTATGAGACATCTATAATATAACTTTTTAATATAACTAAAAATTTGCATTTAATATCTGAGACATTTTTTAAGACAATCATTAAAGTAACATAGAGAATTAGGCTCCTCAGCCACGCTCGGACGTATAAATTTTTAAACATGGCAGATATCATCCTCGTAATAAGTGACTGTCAAAATAGAAAGTATTTTTTCATTCGTTAATATTTTTACTTAACATGATCTACGGCAAAAGTTCACAATTTTATAAAATTATTATTATTATTATTACATTTTTTTACTTAAATAATAAAAATTTACGTATTAATAATCCAAAAAACAAACAATAAAGTAGTGGTGTCTGATTTGCACTGTAAGTTATTTTCATTTATGAAACATTTCTTATAATACAACATTTATAATTAGAAAAAGTATTGCAATATCTCACTATTTGTACAGAAATTGTTCCGATAGCTGAAGGTCTGGCTTGCTATAGCAACACTGCTTTATATTATACCATCAGACTTTTTCCGGATCGTTACTTAACATCTGACTGCGAGTCAAATGTATGCACACGGCAACTATGAGTTATTTATTAACCCTTACGGTACCACGCAAGCCCTGCCTGGTAACGATTGGCCTATGGCACACGGCGCGGTGCAAAAAGTCTATATTTAAAATAAATATTAATTTTGGACTTAATATTATTTCTTTTAATTTTGGAACACTAATTCGTAATATGGCAACGTATACATAAAGAAGGCATAGACAAAAATATTGTTTTCAAATAATGGGCGTGGCAAAAAAGGCTTTTGAATGAAAACAAAGACAGAGGCATATGGTCACGTGGTTGTGTTTCGAAAACATTAAATTAACTTTATGTTGTACAACTCTGCAGAATCTTCACAGATTTATTCCTTTTTGCAATTAAAATGATGTGTAAAAAAATATTTTACATATTTAAAACAGACTTCCCAAAAATCAGAACATACTCAATTAATAAAATAAAACCTTAGCAAACAACTGGCTTACCTCCAAAGGTAGAACAGCAACTTAAAATTTACTTACTGTAATTGCATAATAATGTCTATAAATAAAAATATATAAATAAATAAATAAATTAAGGAAAATAAAAAATAATCTTAAACAAAACTTTAACCCTTTTTACAGTATACAATTATTCTACACATATTTACACTTGGACTTATGACTCACTCAACTTACCACAAACACTGCACTTGATACTTTGTAGATACATAATTACTACCTTATGAAAATAAATATTACTGACGAATTTAAAAAAATATTATAATTGTGTTCTAAAACGCCACTCTGGGACAGGCGTAGCCTAGTAGAGTGGCATAATCCACAAATTTAACAAAAAAAATGTGTAATTTATCTTATATTTTGATTATTAAATTAGTATTAAGTACCTTTGTTTTGTAAACAAGGATTTTTTTTAAATAAATAAAAAAATAAAATAAAATAAAAAAAATTTTGGCTGTTACGCTGACCACGGTCAACAGGAGTAGGCTTAGACTGAAGGTCGTCTCGCTCACGTCATCTGCCGGCCCGCGCATCCTTCACCATGCATGACCAACGCATATGCATACAACGCTCAAACAGAAGTTAGCTCATTCACATCTATATAGCCACTACAGTACTTGCATACTATACTTATACATATCCTAGTTCTTTTGCGTTTGTTACTATTTACCATATACAGAAAAATAAAATATATCCGTATCTTTAGTAATAAAATAAAAATAATAATAATATTTATTTTATTTATGATCACACGGCATTATTTAGTTATTTGTATTTATTAAAATTAAAAATTAAATAGCATGTCCCAAAACAACAATTGTATGCTGATATAAGGGGACAGAAAATAATGTAAAATAAGTGGGTAATTATCTCCTCCCCATCACAAGTCCCTTCAACTGTTTATTGAATAGTTCTACACTATTTAGTTCCTTTATGCAATTGGGGATTCCATTATAAAAATCGATCGCAGTGTATAGGAAACCATATCCCTCTCTATTAGTCCACGGTATATCACTTCTTATATAGTCTATTTTTCTTGTGTGTTGTCTGTGTACGTAAACATTATATTTCCTGTTGTTACCATTATCTCACCATTGATATTCATGTACATTAGCAATATTTTAACCAAACCAATCCTTTAGCAAATACAAAGCCTTTTGCCAATTACAATTAACCCTTAATTAATAGGAGTACGTGTGTGTTTTGGTTAGATATGTGTGTGCATGCCTGCAAGCATGAAAAAGGGTAAATATGTCACTTCGTAAGTTTAACCTTTACAGAGTTAGTAAACTGCTCAAAATTTCAGTTGTCAAAATCTGCAAAAGCTGTGTTATAGGTGTCAATGTAATGGTTAACTATAGAGTTTTTACCGTAGTAGTTTTCTTATTGATCCAAGTAAAAAAGGAATCGAGCTCTTAAAAATTGAGGTCGAGGTCTTGCTCATCTCTGCGGGACATTAAATTGCATGAAATTATGAATTTCAGATGAATCGATGCGATTGTTAGGTAATTTTTGAAGTATTTCATATCATTCAACTAGAAACAACTAGAACGTATCTGCTTGCGTGTTCCATCTCGCATAACTAGAAGTTTTGCCGTGGAAACTGCAGCCACTAACTATATCTTTAAATCCCCACTGCAAAGGCTTTCTAGACTAGCAAACAGATACGAGCAACTGGACGTCTCTGCCAATAACTGTATATTATTCAAACATATATTTAAAGGTGTATTGAAAGATTACTAGTATTTATCGAATTGGACTCAAATAATTGATTTGTATTTGTATGTATATTTTTTATTATTATATTACTTTCAATGCTTGTGCTATATCTTTTCACTCTACATTAATACTTTTTTGTTTTTAAATTTCTATTATATTATGTTTTTCTCAGGCTTCTACTTTTTATATACATACTTGCTTTTTACTTTATTTTATATTTATCTTTATATACTTGTATCTATATTTTAAGTATTTTCTTTTCTCTTTATGTCATTATTATGTTTACATGTTATTGTTTTTTTCTCTTTAAACTATCTATATACTCTGATTATATACACTTACCTATCTATTGTAAAAATAAATAAAAAATCATATCACTTATCATTCGTACATCTTTTAGGTTAGTTATTTTATGGTACTTATATGCCTCGGCACATTTGACGTATTGAACATATTTTTTGAAATTCAATGTTCAAATATGAACATATGTGTTATTTTAACGTCTTGAAATACAGCTCCCTCTGAGCCCTCGATGTGGAGTACAATTGAAGCCACGAAGCCCAATCAGGTCATGGCCCCTCGCGTCAAATAGCCCTAGAGCTATCCATACTTGTCAGGAAGTAATCGATACGCCACTGGCATTGTCTTTTTAGTCCCCCGCATTGAGTGTATAGGTTTTCTGTTCAGTTTCTCCCCGCTTCTTGACGTAGAGTGCTTTTCTAAGATTTTTTAAAGATTTTTCTCAATAATTTCACAAGCATTTTATACTAACCCATGACATCGTCTATACGTGTGTACATTATTGAATTATAGACGAAGAAATTACATTTTTTGAATTAGGCAGAAAAAATTATTTAACGGAATATATTACTACACACTTTCAATGTTTGATTTATTCGCTGTTTAAAAATCCGACCAAACTTGTGTTTTTTTTTTGCCAATATCATATTTACAAACAAAAAAAAACACGTACTGTATTGTATACCTTACGTTGGAACATGGGGGATGCGCAGAATTTTCATCAATGATAGTTCTCCATCAAAAAAACACTGTAATGTGTATTTATTTTTTTGTAACTAACGACACCATTATATATACCACATCAAGTTGTCTAAGAATGATGTAATGAAAATTGCATATACTTCGGCGCTGGCACAAATGTTATGCGAATTGAATATGCTCCGGGCGTTGTTTGTTCTGTAGTTTTCATATTATAATTATGATCAAATTTATAGTGTGTTATGATTGAATTATGTGGTGACATTTATTTTTTTAATACCTAACAATGCGATTCGGTACGTAGGCAATGTGATAAATAATAATACTTATTATTATATGCAGTACCCATAAATTTGGTAGCGGAAACTTGCCGTGAACAAGGTTTTTTTATAGTTGCTTTTACGGATTTTTAAACACTTTTAGACAAATTTGGTTAGGAACTATCATTTTTTAAGATGGTCCTGATAGGAGCTTTTAATCTTCGAGCTTATGTGAGTAGATTTATGAAGGTGGATGAGGCGAGAGAAGCGTGGGTCAGGACAGAAGAGTCTGGCGCTCCATCCCCTCTGCCCACCCCCGCGACTAATCGACGTGATGTTAAGTTACCCTTGACCTAACGTTTTAACACGTTTGAAATAATCACTAGTGACGGACATTGTTACAAAAAAAATGATATATTTTTATTAATGATTAATACCAATGACATATGCGATATAATAATGGATGCACTTATTAGTGTTAATTTTTATTAAACCGGAATATTAAAAAAATCCAAATATTTAAAAAAAATATATATAATTTTATTTATAAAGAATTTGAAATTTTACTTTTTTTGTAAACGGAATGAGATCAGCTACTGGGAAGGAAGTTTTTTTCTTTTTTAATAAAAATAGAGATGCGAACACGGAATACGTGTCACATCAATTTTCTTACTATTTTCAAATTAAGCCAAACGCTCGTGCTATGAAAATAGGACTAATTTGCTGGTCTGGTGAATCGAACCCGCGACCTTTGGATCACGAGGCGAGGGTACTAACCACAAGACCAACAAGCTACTCTTACCAATCTTACCAACGCAAGTTACGGACGGGGTTCAAAAATTTATTTTAGGGATAATTTTTTGAACTCCATATTTAACAAGAGCCAAAATAGTGACACAAAACAGTAAATTGTCAATAATATAAACTGCCCTGCGAAAATAATCTCACCCCTAACA
The DNA here is from genome assembly GCA_016648135.1 of Agrypnia vestita. Taxonomy (NCBI): domain Eukaryota; kingdom Metazoa; phylum Arthropoda; class Insecta; order Trichoptera; family Phryganeidae; genus Agrypnia; species Agrypnia vestita. The sequence goes on from JADDOH010005128.1 coordinate 18,803, forward strand.
CAACCTTCCCTGACCTAACGTAACTAATCAAAGTTATTAGGGGTAGTCCTGAGCCGTGCGTTAATTACGTTCACCAGATTTACATCTGTCAGATGAAACATCCCCCAAACTGGGACCACCTAGCTGTCTATGCTACAAATAAGTACGTCTAAGTAATCGACGCTTGGTTAGTAAAAAGTTTTATTTCATTTGAACATTACTTTATCAAATCGCTAACTCAATTGGTTTAAAATGTGTGTTACCATGCGTAATACGCGCAATGTTTCAGTATATTGATGTCTCTCTTTTGATGTTTTAATTGGTCACTCGGTCGTCATGGGTAAAACTGTCATTTAAAAATTTGTCGCAAACACTATATCCTTAAAAACTCTGGAGTATGTAAAAGGACTTTTTTTACAAAAGTACGATTAATTTTTTTAAAACATTTTTTCACCTAAATGTCACATACTTTAAAACCAAATTTCTTTATCTGTTAGAAAGACATGCAGAAAAATCAAATCAATGAAAAAATATTTTAGCTGCTTCCGGAACTCGAACTCGTGTCTCCTAACTTTCCGGAAAAGTATGTTACCATTTCGCCACATCAGCTTTGTATTTTTCCGTCAATACATCGACCTTGTCTTTAATTCTCATTTATCAATAGATTAATAACACGTAAATAATCAGATCCTTTTTGCAAATAGTTATCTTTTAAATTTATTTTCATGTTAAGTAGGTACTTTATATTATCATTTTCCATATATAACTTTTTAATATTTTGATCTATACTTCGATTTTTAAATATTATTTTTGTTATCCTGACGAAGAAGCCATTGGCTTCGAAACATGTTGAATTTTTTTCAATAAATAACTGGTTTTAACAAAGTTAATTTATATCAATTATCAATTACAACAATAATAACACATATGTTTGGTATGGCAAAAAAATGCAATCATCGAGGATTGATTACATATTTAGAAAATACTGAAATTGAGATTTTATAGGAAACAGAGCCTATAAATTTAGAAGAAACATGATTTTGGAAGGGAAAGATCCATAAAATCTATAATTTAGTTCATTTTAAATTATTTTTTCTAATTGAATAATAAATTTTGTAACTTTTTCTTCAAATATAGCAAAATTATTTTGTGGTGACATAATTATAATTAATATAAAATATCTTTGTAAACACCACTTTATTATTGAAAAAAATTCAACATGTTTCGAAGCCAATGGCTTCTTCGTCAGGATAACAAATAATTTTTATCCTGACGAAGAAGCCATTGGCTTCGAAACGTGTTGAATTTTTTTTCAATAAAAAAGTGGTGTTTACAAAGTTATTATATATAAATAATAAATTTTGTTTTAAAATTTCACAGAAATTTGTTCTGAAAAAATTGCAACTTCACAATTAAGATTTCCATGTCCTTTGTCCATGCTTTGTCCATACTTTGTCCATACATCTTCTATGTGTAGTTTTCTGGGTAATTCTGCCAAATATATACGACCTCCTTGGCCGACGTTTTGGATCCCATTTCGGGAACTATATATAGTTCAGAAAAACGACCGTGAAAACCTGAGAGCTTTGTCCAGGCAAGCAATTTTTTTTTTCACGCACATCCAGATTGTAAAATAATATTTAACATGTGTAATAATAAAGTGACGATCAGACTTACGATTCTCAAGCCACGGCATCTCGAAGCAAACTGATCTCACCGATTTGTACCGCTTATGTAAATCTATTGCGTTGGACACAGAGGGAGCGGGTCAGATGCAATTTAAAAAATCTCACATCTGCCCTCAATCCATTGAAATAATGAATTTTCACCTACATTGCATAGCATCCGAGGTATATAAGTTATATGCCCATAACTCGAACCGATTTTAAATACGTAGGTTCTCGTATTTACGTCAAAAATTTACCTATGGGATTCTTTATAAACCCATACTTCGAATAGATCTTAAATATGTAGGTTCTTGTATTTACTTAAATTTAAATTTACTTAAAAATCTAAAATTTACTTAAAAAATTCGTAATAAGTAAAAATGTGTTCAATATGAATTATTTTTTCTTCTGGTGGTGGGACAGAGCGGCCCAGAAGTACACGGGGGAACGATTTTCGGTAGGGTACAAATTAGCCCGGTAGATCCTAAAGCGCACTGTATTAGCTGAGGAACCGGAAATCGACTACCTATTAGGCTATATAATCGACAGCGAGTACGCGCGCAGGAGACTTCTGAACACGGAATATGATGCGAAGTCTTTAGCTATCACTTCCGTGGAACTTATATACTATACTGGCGGTATATACAGAAACCTCTTTAGCACGAGTATCACGTCTTCGATAATATCCTTACAATAAAGGAAAAAGCTGTTAAGAACGTAAATTATTCGAAACACGTATCGCACTTTGCGTAAAAGTTTTTTTCTGGCAGTACTTAAAACAGTAGACAGGTTTTATAGTTATGAGTGCAATTTGTGAAATGGGTAGTTTTCAAATATTTATTTTTGCCTACCAATGAGGCAGTAACTTTATTGAATTTTATATCTCACGGAATAAATAAAATACGAGTGTACATAATTGTATTGAAATCATATTTTATGATTTTTCTAAATATATTTTTTCAGAATATACTGAGTAAGTTTTTGGTCCAGTCGTTCAAATAATGATTGGAGGTTCGAGCCTAATTCCAGGAAACTTCATGACATGAGTGTTTTATCTCAGGGGGAAAATAATTATAATATTGATGTAATGCATATTTCTTGTATGCATTTCTTATAATGAAAAAAACTTCGTTTTTTTTTCTTCATCCTTCAAATATTTATTTATTTTTTTAACGGCCTTATGTGCTTTTACAAAATATAAAATAAAAAAATCACATAATATAGAGATATAGAGTTAAAAATATTCAAGTATAATAGATTTGTGTAAATTAAAAAGAGAAATTTATTTATAAATATTATATATAAAAAAATATTCAAATATAATAGATTTGTGTAAATTAAAAAGAGAAATTTAAACAGGAAGAAGAAAAAGAAAAATTTGTTTATCCATTATCATTTAGTTGAGACGTAAATAATTTTTTACACAGTTATACTATCAGCAAAAATGTCGACCACCTCCGCATGTTCATTCTCTAATAAGTGTAGTCTGGGGATTACAGAGTTTGCTAATGCATTAGTTCTGACATTTCCTTATATCTTATTTTATTTTATTTAATATCTTATTTTAATAACAGATCTATGTGGTATGTTCTCCAGAGGATAACGCCTTGTTTGAGGTGGATTTCCAGCTGTCCTTCCATCTTTTGAGAGGCCTTCCGCGAGGGCGGGTTCCGTGAGGCTGACTATGTAGTGCAATATAAGGGAGTCTGGTGCTGTCCATTCTCTATACCAGACCATACCAGAGTACTCCATGGTAGTGTCCTCAGCTCACATATCTCTCTTATTCTGGTGTCCCTCATGCGATCCCTCAGAATTGTATCTTCCTCAGTGTCTTCACCTCGGCAGTCCTCAATGATTGTTTATTCCTGATTGTATCTGCCCTTTCTTTAAAAAAAAACCAAAATGGTAAAATCGTACGTAGATGTAATTTGGAGTAGATTCCTATATACTTTTCTTCTTCGTTAGATCGTGGATTTCCCAAACTTATTACCTCAGATTCAAGACCTCTTTTGGCGCTTCTTTGGATGTCGCATTACATTTTTGGGATTTTTATTTTTTTATTTTTCCATGATTTATTCTTCCTTTTGAAACCAAAATACTAACATTCCGGTTAATTATTAGGAACAGATTTTAAAGGATACCAGTCACTTTAACATTGTTTCAGTGAGTGACCATGATTACAATTCCTATAAAAGTTCAGGAACAAATCGCATAGTATAAGACTAAATATACTAATCCTAATCCATAAATATACTAATCCATAAATATACTAATCCTACAAGAACATTTACTTTCATCTTTTTAAATACTTTTAATTGTTTTATTTTATTAAATATCCTATTCAGATCATTTTTTTCCTTTGTCTATAATATAATTAATTGACACCATTATTAAATTGTAAACATTTAATTATTACTATTACTTAATTTTAATTGGCAATAAGATTGATTCACAAATGTTATATAAATAATAAATATTCTTGAACATTATATTACTGGAAGATCACTGTCTGTTATAATACAGTAAATTACTAGTGTAGCCGGCAGGGCGTCAAATCAATTTAGTGTTTACTTGCTGCCAAGACACTCAGCAACAATGAAAAAAGCTTAATTTAATTTTATAAACACTGTAAACATTCTAAACATTTGTAACATTGAATAAACATTGAATAAAGTCTAACATTTGGATTTATCCTAATTTCTAATGCTTTTCTAATTTGTAAGAGGTTTTGAGGCATATTTTTAATAGCGAAATATATCTCAATATCTCAAATAGCCAGGCTGGAGAAAATCACAAAGATGAATTGCAAACTCATCAGGAATCGAACCCGGGAAGCTCAGTATGAGAAACCAGCATTAAACTCTATTATGGCCGCTAGGACTACGACGGCTGCTAATGTACATTATATGCGGGTATAATATACATTATATATATCATTAAGGCAGCAATATCAAATAAAAATTTAATGTACCTAGTCATCGAAGATTACTAATTTATAATGTAAATAATTTGAGCTTTTAAAGGAAATGTAGCCTTTAAATTTATAGGAATCATGATTTTGGAAGGGATTGAGACATAAATCTAGAATTCAGTTCATTTTTAATAAGTAATCATTGCATTCAAATCTTTTTTTTTTGGATATTTATACCCCACATAGGTATGATCCATAAAATCGTTTTGACTCAATTGTTTAATGAAATAATCTAGCTACCGGTAGAATATTTTGACTTTTTCTGGGTACAATCTTTTTAATAATGTAAGAAAAATATTTATTTATTCATATTATTGTTATTATTATTTTGCTAGTAGCCCGTGTCCGACTTTGCTCAGGATTCAAGTATACTGTTGTAACATGTAATATTTCATGCAAGGTTGTGAATTATAAGTCAGAAAAAATATATGGAGAAAGATTACCTGTACGCAGCCTAGCAATTATCCAATTTCGATTGAGCCGCGCTGCCGTCTACATATTTTCTCATCATCATCATCATCGTCGCTACGTAATATTATAGTTAAATGAGCCCAACAGTTAAGACTTAATAGCTAATACTTAATTAAATTTTAAGATTTTTCAAAGAGATTGATTTCTACCCTTTAACCCTTTCCGTTTCAGGATGGGCGACGGATGCTGGGCAAGACGGGGTCCGCCCCACCCACAGGGTATCTCAACACCGGGTCACCGCAGGTAAGGGGTTAATTAAACCACCCACATACAGAACGTTTTTTTTTTGCAGCTATAGAACTTAAAAATACATAAAAATCGTAACGGCCATAGTATTAGCGTTATAAGAAATAATTTTGGACATATGTTCGCTACGGCAGACTCGAATAATACGCATGTAGGTGTCTAAGGCCGTATTTCGGAAAAAACGCAGTGAATTTTGACTTCCAAGTCGTCAATCGTCTCTAGTTTATCAGCGCAGACTAACGACTACAAATAAACAAAGCCCAACAGAAAAAAATCAACGGTGTTAAATCATACCATCTCGGAGGCCGATTCGCATGTTTCTTGCACATCGAATATTTCCTTCAATAAATTGATGGTAGCGCTTTGTGGTATGTTGCGCCATCTTGTTGAAACCAAAGTTTTTTCACACTAATGCCATTCAATTGGGGAACGAAAAAATTAGTAATCATAGTTCAATAGCGCTCTCCATTGAGCATTCGGGACGGCTTCATTTTCGGAGAAATGTGGATCAACGATTCTACCAGCCCGTAAAGCACACCAAACAATGACTTTTGTGGATGTATGGATATGGCGACATAATTTTTGTAGATTGTCTTCATTTCAAATGTAGTAATTTGCATGAGCTGGATTTCGTAAGTTCGTAACCTAAGATCTTTCCGCAAAATATATCATGAAATAGATGTACATCTCCAATTACTGTGCACGATGGCGAATCGATTCATTCGAGGGGAACCTCCTTAATACTTCTCACTACTTACATGCAAGTTTCACGACCTAAACCATGACTTTTAAAGTAAATTCATACAATTTGCAAGCGTTGTCCTTGCATAAGTTTATTGTGGTGGCAAACCAAACCGATTATAAACCAGATGTCAACTATCACATTAACTGTCGCTGGAAGAAATTATGCCAATTTGAAAAACTAACCTCCAAAAGAACATCTTATACAAGAACGCACATATCACCATGTTCAAACTAAAGAATATATGTCTTGTCTTTAGCCCAAGTATCTATAGCTTTCTCGTATAGCTGTCATAAAATATGGACGATGCCGATGGGCAAACCTTGCTTGACGATGTTTTATAACCAAGGTTGCCATATTATCGTTCACAAATATTCTTTCACTGCAACAAAAGCAACACATCTCACCAAAAATACTCCACGATCAATAGACTTTCCATCCTAGGAATCGAGTATGCACAAATTGCAGATATTCTCAACATTAACTCAAGTCGTTTCCGAAATCTCCTTAATGAACACTTTACCGTTAATATATTTGATAAAACTTTGTTAATACATATATGAATACATGTCTTTGTTTTTACTAATACACACTTTTAATTATCTCTACTTAATTTGTGATTTATATACTTGTACACATAGATATTGTGTTATAAATTTCATATGTATACATTTTAAAATGTTCATGTCAGCAGATATTATTCACATTTATAATGTACACTGTCATCTAGATATGTATAAGTTTCTCATTTGTTGTAATAGGTGTAAACCGTTGAAATAAAATAAATAAATAAATTATTATCGCGGATATCCCTAAGAATGTCTTATTATAAGAACCAACAACGTCAGCTGCATTTCATCACTAAAATTGCAATATTTTTAGATACGTTTGTAAGTGTGAAGCCGCTTTTAAAAAATTCCTTTTAAATCTTACTCACCTTTTTCTAGATTACATATAACCATTTTTTGCTTTGGCGCAGCCCGACAGGATGGGATTTAGGTTAGACAGGAATTGAAAAGGGATCTGGATTACCTGGATATTCTCAAGCTGGACATCAATATATCACTCTCGTTGACCAATAAACCATTTAGAAGTTTCGTATTGGTGGTCAAAATTGTCTTCTTGTACGTCACTATCTTCAGCGTCACTTTCGTATTATGCCGCCATCTTTTTCCATATCTCGCCAGTCGCTCAAGCCGCAACCTTCTTTACCGACCCGGTTGGACCGCAAGATTGCTATGAGTACTTTCTTTTGGATATAAGATAATGCCAGAAGGAACAGGAACAGGATAAGCAAGTGGAATTATTAATAATATTTTAGGTAAGTTGCGCCCGCAGTTCTTATGGTCCTTTTCATAACCTAGGACGCTAAAACGTAAGTTTTCCCGAATTGGGAATGAGAACGCATGTCCAGCCGCTCGACAAGAGACAGAGAACACACGCAGTACCTACTTAAATTACTTAGCTAAAAACATAGACGTACCTACTATAAATATAGACTAGTTACAAACCAGAATATCTGCTACACAGAACGACAACACGAATTAATGTGAAATAGACGCACATTGCGGGAGTTGTTCTAGGGGTGTCCAAAATGTATAAATATCCGCGCGATATATATATAAAATATTAATACAATACACAACCCTGTTTATATTTGTATCTCTTTTACACGTACGCTGCGCTATAAGAATTGGTACTAACTTCACAAGCATTCGTTGTTAAAAATTATGTTTTTTTGTCCTTTCTTATACGTGGTTATGAAAATAATTTCTATCTCTTTCTGACTGATACATTTAGTATGCAATAGAAGACAGCAGAAACTAGATGTCTCAGATTTGTTTTTTAGTGACTAGTCTATATTTATAGTACGTCTATGGCTAAAAAGCATAGATTTACTTCAGAACCGTAGATATCTGAATGTTCTAGATAGATAAACTACGAGTGGAATATTTTTGGTGACATACATGCAATATTTGACTATATTTTGAATTTATTTTTCTAATAGTACAAATAGAAAAGAAATAGATCTTCATTATACTACTCATAGAACAAACGCCATGGACCCCTAGATTTCCGCTTCTGATAAAGTGATACAATGCGCATAATATCACCTTGTTGCAAGGTGTAGGGGCTGTCAGTGCCATTTTCTATTGTGTCGGTATCTTGATGTGACCTCCTGTGTTCCGAACAGCTGACGCGACGCAATTCGAATCAAACATAATAATTTCGTTTTCTGTCCTTCTGTCCATCGTGTAACGTCCGTAATTTTGTTCGAATTCATGACTAAAAAAAATAAATTAAACGACCGAAGATTGGGTTGAACCCCGGGCAACAAACCCGATAGCGGCAACGATAGCAATGTTGCCATCGCTGAGCCTGCACAACCCGTTAAAAATAAAGTATATATAGGACATAGCAAAGACGCAAACCGTTTCATATTTCGCCCAATCGCCGGCAGGGGAAATGTTTTTTATATTTTTTTATATCGTCTTTTGCCCAGTTAAGGGGGTGTCTGTTTGACCTTAGCCATCCACTGCCGCCACCGCGAAATTCGTCTACTATGTATTATTTTTCTTCTTTTGTTATTACCTTTTCTTTGTTCTTGTATTATTTTGTATTATTTTTCTTCTTTTGTTATTACCTTTTCTTTGTTCTTGTATTTATTTATGTATTTCTTTTATCTACATACATCTATTTTTAAAGACGTATCTAATGGTGTCGGTCTGTGAATGGTTTTGTTTTTGCGGCCGTGCCGCCTCACACCGGTTTATACGACCCGTGCGGGGCAGCACGGTCTTGCATTGTAGCTAAAAAAATGTCAACCTGGAGACGAATGAGAAGGACCGATATGAGAGCTTTTGCTCATAAAACGGTCCTGGGTAAGCGGTGGGTACCATTCACAGGGGAAATGTTGATAAAAGTGGTTATTACTATTTCATGGGCATCGGCTATAAATAAGTAAATACTTTAGTAAAGTAGTCTTTAGGAACCGGCATGTAAAAGTATTGTCATTTTTGTGAGTTTTTTGAGTTTCAGCTAGTAATCAAAATGGATGCACCTTTATCAAAATTTAAATGTATTAAAAAAAACAAAACTGAGTATTGAACCATGAATAAGTGGAAAAATCATGATAAGCAGACTCTGCCTTCCTAAAGTAACTTTCGCCACTATGAACTATCATCCCTTGTTTGTTATACCGTCATCTTGGATTGGGCCATCCAATCAGCATAGCCTGGGTCTTCCAATACTCCTGAGGCTAAAGGTTCATGCATCAAACACTTTTTTTCACCAGCCCACCTTAGCCGTTCTTTGCTCTATTTATTTATTATTATTTTTTTTAAATTTAAAGACTATCGACAGGTCAGAATGACCCTAATGGGTAGTCATTTAGACAACTTAAACAAAATAACTGTCTTTCATGTCAATATTCCATACGTATCAGTGGGCATATGATTTCATAAATGCGATTGTTTTGAAAAATATTTTGCGTTATTTATAGTACAAATTTCGTAACACGTCATTTTGAATTTTTTTTCATTTTTTTTTATTTACCTTACATATTGTCGCTGTATATACAATTAACCCTATGTGCCGTTTGATACATTCTCAGATGAATGAATCAATTTGTCAATTTTTCATATAAATAATAGAGGTATATTGTTGTTTGTCTTGTGGTTAGGACTCTCGCCTCGTGATCTAAAGGTCGCAGGTTCGAATCTCACTCCAGACAAGCAAGTTAGTCCTATTTTCATAGCACAAGCGTTTAGCTTAATTTGAAAATAGTAAGAATATTGATGTGACACGAATTCGGTGTTCGCATCTCTATTTAAAAAAATATATATTAAAAAAACATTGCCGTTCATCTGGCAAGTCTGCCTAGTAATTATTTAAAATATTTTTTATAAATCTAGTCTGTGCAATTATTTTTTAAAACAGTTTCATTGGTTTATTTCAGAACGTACTAAAACGGCACATAGGCTTAATTATATATATATAGCGACGATATAAAGATTACGTGAAAAAAGGTTCACCATCGCTGAACTTAGAGAATAAGTGAGAAACATAGTGGCATTAAAGTAAGACAATTCACGAGATATAAATGCCTATTCCAGTGATAATTGCAGGCTATTAAATACCTACATTGGATCGAAAACCATTCTAAACTGTAATTTTTTCATGTAAAGGTTTTTTATATTATTCGAAAGGAACTTTAAAATATATCTGACATTACAGACACGTCTTCGGTATGTAAGGTTTCACTCAGTACGTGACTTTCTAACCACAGAGAAAATGTTTCTCCATTTTCAAAAAAGGTGTTGAAAAACATATGTTTTTTTATTATACGCCATATCGTCCCACGTTGGAGTACGGTCCATGATATACGGGTGGTATTTGAAAGGTGTCAAGAAGACTTTTGACCCATTTTTAAAGGGAAATAAATAATAAGAAAATAAAAATTACCATCTATACCTATAAAACTCAATATTTGTCTGTCTGTTCTTTCAAATTTTGCATGCTTATTCTATAGGACCCTGCGGGTAACAAAAGCGACATTTTCCCCTTTTCCTGTACCCTGCCTTCCCGCTGATATATTATCCATGCAAATCTGTACCGTTCGACCGTTCTCACCCAAATTTTGCATACTTAGTTTTTAGGACCAGGCGAAAAACATAGGCCACATTTCTCCGCTGGATATTGCATCCATCTGAGCCTAAATTAAATGGAAACATTTTTTTTATTATAGGCTTGAAAAATAATAGAGCCTCTGTTGCCTCCCACAATCAACGCCGGGTACGAACAGCTAGTGTCCTATAAAATATCCTACATTAATGCACCACGAAGAACTGCTGATAAAGAATACAAGCTGTTTGTCTGTCTGTCTGTTTGACATTGGGTCTCAGCGCTTAATCAGCTGTACATTTATATTTGTCTTGCTTCTGTTTAGACCCAGAATCGCGTTCTCTTCTTAACATTTTTACCGGTGTGTCTTCTTCTTTTCAACCCCTTTGTTTTAATCGGGTCAGGAGCCTATTGCTCTCTCTTCCACAGCTCTCTGTCATGCACCGTGTCGGTTACTTATAGTTCAATATTTTTTCGCAGAGTTTCGAAAATCTGTTTATGTAGCCTTTCGTTTTAGCCCTTGCGGAGAATGGGAACCAACGACCACCAGACTAACATATTACTTGCAGGATCAAACCTGAAATATTTTCTGTAGTGTACACTACGGTAGGCAAAAAGTTTTGGATATTATGACATTTAAGTGAAGGGGATTTTGGTAGATGAAAGGTAAAACAAAAATAGAAAATGTAAAATATAAGGTGTCAGGAAATATTATTAAATAGTAACCTGAAAAAAAATTCAAAAATTCAAATTTATTACTAAAACATAAATAACATAATTGTATATATGTAGAGCTTCAAAGCATCAGCAGACGACATGATCCGAGAAAAGCATCGGACAATAATTAATTAATATGAGTGTATAGTACTGTCCCGTTTGACTAATTAAAAAATCGGATTTGCTATTTTTACGTTTTACTTAATCATTTTTTTTGTACCTGTATTACGTGTTATCTGCCAAAATCCCCCTGACTCAAATGTTATGATATCCAAACCTTTTTACCTAATATAGTGTAACTTCTATAGAAAATATTTCAGGTTTGATACTATAACATAAGTCTGGCGGTCGCTGGCTCTTAGGCCCGAATTTAGAGTCTTTACTTTGGTTAAAGTACACCTTAAAAGTGTTATTTTGTAGCAAAATGCCGACTCATAGGCCTATTGGTGAAAGTCTTCTCTTTTTCCAAGAGGAAAAAAAGGGAAAAGGGGGAAAAAAAAGAAAAAAGTAAAAAGGGGAAAAGAACGAGAGCATTCTCACAATTCCTGCTTAACAAATATTCGCGCATTCTTGTTCGGCACATCATTCCGGCGTTCACAGCACGTGGAGACATTCGGGTGTCATGTTATCGCCTGAGAAGATAAGCCGCCTTCGATCAGGCGTAGTAGGCACGTAAGTCATATGATAAAACTCATCATTATCATCATCATCATCATTCTTGGCACTACAACCCTTGGTGGGTCTTAGCATCGTCAATAATCTTCCTCCGCTCATCTCGGTCTAGTGCCAGCTCTCTCCAGTTCCGAAGCTCTAAGGCAGAGATGTCTTTGAGGACGTTGTCACTCCATCTTAATGTTGTCCTTCCTAAGCTCCTTCGCCCTATTGGCCTTGAGTTCAGCAGGGACTTTGGTGCTTGATGCTCGGAAATTCTCTCCACATGACCCAGCCACCAAAGTCTTCCCAGTTTTATAAATTTGGTGACGTTTGGCTCCTTAAATAGAGTAATTGTTAAATTCCATTAAACATCTTTTTAAATTTTTTTGTTGGTGTTTTGATTGGATACAATATTTGCATTCAAATATTAGAACGTTTTTATATACTTTTTACGCATGTTTTATCTATTTCATAGTTATTCCGTGATTTCACGCATTTTCGAGGGAGCTTTCGTTTTCCGCGTAATATTTCGACGCTTTATGAATCCACTGAGTATAGAAACGATAAATATTGTGCTACTGGCGCCCTTCATTATGTATGCAGCACGGGGCATGTAAAACACGAAACCTCATGCCACCTATAAAGCGTTTTTTGTACATTCTGTCTGTTTAAATTCAGAACTCGTCCCCGTTAAATTTTTTGTGAAATTTTGAAAAAAAAATTATCGTGCTGCAGAACTAAATATTTTATTTTACGCCGTGAATATTTTTTGATTGTTATTTATAAATATTTCATTGCTCTGATGTACTTATAGAAGATATATACGTGAATCAAATTTTTTAAAAGATCCTTTACATTTTAAACATATTTATGGTGTTTGAAGTATGTACCTACCTACATATTGAATATATAATATTTTTTTAATTATTATTATGCATAACAAATTGTGCCAAAACTAGAAGCTACGCGTAGAGTCGGTAAAGGTAATTCTGGGTATATTGTTATCATATATTATTCTAATTTATAATTCCCCAGTCACGTCTCCCTGGCAGCAGAACCTCTCAGCACCTTTCAACAAGGATACCCACATCCTGATGACTCTCTAAAAAGCCCGATATTCCTGTAATTCCCTTAAAGGTTCATATCTCGTGGGAGTATATTGATCTATTCCTTCTATATCCTGCATCCTCTTTCGCATATCGCAAAACCCCATAAAACCAGAGAATATTCTCCAGCTTCCATTCGACCTGGCCGCAGACACAAGGGTCAAGGGTGAGTCCTAGATCAAAGAGTTTACTGCTAAACTCAAATGCTGGAGAACTATCTTTCATTCTGAAGATCACCGTGGGGAAACAGTAGTATTTCCATCTCCTCAGTGAGTATGTTCATCTCTCCGGTGAGTATGTTCATCTCCTCAGTGAGTATGTTCATCTCCCCAGTGAGTATGTTCATCTCCTCACTGAGTATGTTCATCTCCCCAGTGAGTATGTTCATCTCCTTAGTGAGTATGTTCATCTCCCCAGTGAGTATGTTCATCTCCTCACTGAGTATGTTCATCTCCCCAGTGAGTATGTTCATCTCCTCAGTGAGTATGTTCATCTCCCCAGTGAGTATGTTCATCTCCTCACTGAGTATGTTCATCTCCCCAGTGAGTATATTCATCTCCTCAGTGAGTATGTTCATCTCCCCAGTGACGTCCCATCACATATGCTTTGCCATTTATTCATTAATATACTCCGCAGTAGAGAACGCGAAACCTATATATATTCTGGTTGTGAAATCCTTAAAATTGTCCAAATAAGGGCCACTTCTCCCCTCAGAGAAGCAGGTTCATCTCAAGTCAGCCGATAGCACCCCCCGATCACAGCGGCGCGCGGGGTGAAACCGGAGATAGTTAGGACCCCTGCTCAAAGCGGAGATGACAAGCCCAGTCAAGGGTATATGCGCCCTGACCTCAATGGCATACGTGACCTGAGACACGTGTGGTAGGTTAAGGGCGAGACCTATCGAATCAGAGTATTCTTAAGATCTGCAGATCATAAATGCTCGCTTCACTTTTTTAATTTATCCTTTAGGCATACATAATCAAAAAAAGAAAATACTTTGATTAAACTACTCTATGTAATTAATTTAAAACTTTTTATGAACCACTTGGAGTAACTTTACGTCTACCGGTTTTGTTTCCACTGTATCTTCGTCAGGACGGACCTTTACTTTATTTTCGTTTACTTAACTTAAAAGACGAAAAGTTACTCCAATTGGTTTATACAAACTTTTTAATTAAGTAAAATTAATATTTCAGTTAGTTTGCATATTTCACGGAGTGCTATAGTCGTACAGATATATTCTGTAATATTTTGGCGATTTAGTGTGTGTAGGTGTCTTGGGATAAAATGCCCACCCGTCCAAAGGCAACTTCTTGTGTTGGCACGTAACTTGTATTGTGTGAGTGGCGCATATTATGAGGTGAGGTGATTCAGCAGAGGCAGGATGAGTGGATGGATTTAGGGCGTAAATTATACTCACGATTAATCGTGGTATTTTATTGGCAATAATATACAGCTGTGGCGTAAGAGTGCAAAAATGGTACTTGCGAATACTACAACAATTAAATTATCAATTTCCTATTTCCACCTAAGGTCATGTTTTTTATATTTGAATGTATTTAGTTTAACACCTGTCGATGACAGGTTCTGTCAGTCTCGAAAAACGAGTAGATTAATATTTAATAAAATTCGAGAAGATTAAATATAGCTTTATTCTATCTTTTTTATTGATCATCATGAATTACCTCTACAAAGTTAACGCCAATACCATTAACGATATACTAGATAAACATATTTGATCTCTGGATATTAAAACTCATCTTTAGATATAAATAAGACAGCTCTTCTGGTTTGGTCATAATGATCCTTTTCCTGGATCTGAAAAAGATGCCCTAAGTCACAATTAGTCACAATGAATACCAAGATCTCACTGAAATGAAAGAAATACCTTTCCTTCTGTTACTTAATTGCTTCTGGTCTGTATTACAAAAACAGTCGATAGGGTACCAGGTGTCGCCTATTACATGTAATGGGGCGATAATATTCGCTAGATGTCGCCCTAACACTGCACTGAAAGCACGCCCCCGAAAATACTAACTTCCTATTTCTAAGAAAATAAAAATAAAGAAATTCCAAGAGTGGAATTATTTTAGAAACTTACATGAGTCTTCATGTAACTTCATGAGTTCCAAAACACCTTTTTTTTAAGTTGAATGTCGATTCTCATGAATTTCAATGTCTCTATGCTCATTCCTACATTTTACATATTAGTTAACTATAAAAGCAAACATCAATGTGAATTTATTGATAAAAATCAACTTGAGTTGCAAAACATCCTTTAGTTTAAATTCACGAGAATGAAATAAGTAATTTTTCATTGTTTATTAAAAATTTCATAAACGTTTAAGCATATTTTATACTCTTAAATTACTAAGAATTTAATATCACTAAACCCCTGATAATGCAATGAATATATTAATTCTCTTGAACATTAAAATTAACCAAAATCCAAATGCTTAAATTTCAAAAGCAACCTTAATTCTTCGTTTGGTTTCAAAATGTACTTAAGTCCATTTTTAATGTTGAATCAACTCACGAAATACACAATTTCATGTACGTTACGTTATTTGAATGTTTTATTTTTAATGACCCTCGTAAGCAAGTGAGCATGACACCGGCTCTGACATCGAGGGTTCTGGGTTCAATTTCCGTTGAGGTTATAATTAATCTATGTAATTTACTCAAGCCTGGATGTTTTGTGATGTGTTTCGCTTCTGTAATTGGTTCTTTTGACCTGTTGAAGCATAAAATTAAAAAAAATCATTACCTACTCTTTATTTCGTCTTATTGAAGTTATAAACAAGATGTCAGAGAGTTATCTTTGATTTGCAAGAAAAAAGGCTTTTTTGCGTTAATTATGTTTTGATGTTCAACTACTCACGTGTATTACGTGTGTATTATTTGTCACGTGTGTACCATGCGAGATTCCCATGAGACTTGAGCCGCATGTCTGAATTAAATGTACTTTGTAAAAAGGAACCTTCGTTTCCCTTTCCCACGTGACACCATGTGACGTGCTGCTACGTGCAAGAGTAAATAAAAGATTTCATGATTATATAATATCTAGTACACTTTCCTTTACTCGTGGTCACGTACTAACCGGGCAGTTAATATTTCGATTTTTTATTTCTTTTTTTTATGAATCAAATAGACTGTCAACAGGTTGACCATGACAGTCGGTCCTAGAGTGAAATGAGAATACAAAGTACAAGTTTTTTTAACATTTTGAATATGATATAATTACATGTTGTATGTTAAATTTATAATAAATAATGTCTTAGTGAAAAAATTAAGTTTAAATAATATTCATAATGAAATAAAAACTGTTGAGGATTTCTAGATTAATAAGTTTTACGATTTACCAATATCGATGAATGATAAAAATATATTAAATTACATTAAAGTACATTAAAATACATATATAACATAAATTAAATACATTAAAATAAAAAACATCGAATCGATGAAGATACCTGTACAATTAGTTGATTTGTTCAATTTATTTTGCATGACGGTGAATGTTTTTGCGGTTGTGTGCGTATTCCCCCAAATGGGTTCTCATTTATTGTAGAAATGTATTTTGTGATTGAGTTTGGTCTCTTTTGACGACTTATTCTATATTATTATTTACTTGACTGCTCATTCTATGTATTTTATTATTAATTAAGATTTTTGATGTATTAGGTCCTTACATATGAAATTGGCGTTTTGCAGTACTGGCAAATTTGATCTCAAATATCTTCTCTTTGGTTAGGAATTCCAAATCCAAATTTATACAGCTATTTACTCATGTATTTGTGTTTTGAAAATTATAACTCATTTGTTTTTTCCTCAATTGTTTTTTTCTTTGCGTCACTCAGTTTACAAAATGAAAAACTTGAAATATCGCGTTATTTACGAGTACGAGTTCCACCGTGGCACTAGTGCTACAGAAACGGCTCGAAGGATTAATGATGTGTATGGCGACGGTGCCGCAAAAGAAAACATAGTGCGTTTTTGGTTCCAACGTTTTCGTTCTGAAAATTTTGACCTGCAGAACAAGCCTCGTGGACGGCCGGAGACCAAAGTTGATAATGAAGAATTGAAGGCTATTGTGGAAGCGGATCCATCGCAAACCACATCCGAGTTAGCTGCAGGCTGCGGTGTTAGTGATAAAACTGTTTTAATCCACTTGAAGCAAATTGGTAAGGTGAAAAAGCTTGAAAGGTGGGTACCTCACGAATTGAGTGAAGCAAATCAACAAACGCGCGTTGACTGCTGCGTTGCATTACTCAACCGGCACAATAATGAAGGGATTTTAAATCGAATCATTACCTGTGATGAAAAGTGGATCATGTACGATAATCGGAAGCGCTCATCGCAATGGCTGAACCCTGCCGAACCAGCCAAACCATGCCCCAAGCGAAAATTGACTCCAAAAAAAGTTACTTGTGAGCGTTTGGTGGACTAGTGCTGGTGTCGTTCACTACAGCTTTCTTAAATCTGGCCAGACGATTACGGCAGATGTCTATTGTCAGCAACTGCAAACCATGATGGAAAAGCTAGCTGCTAAACAACCGAGGCTGGTTAATCGCTCTAGGCCACTGCTGCTTCATGATAACGCTAGACCACACACTGCACAACAGACGGCTACCAAATTAGAGGAGCTTCAATTGGAATGTCTAAGACATCCACCGTACTCTCCGGACCTTGCCCCAACAGATTACCATTTTTTTCGAAATTTGGATAACTTCTTGCAAAGGAAAAAATTCAACTCCGATGGGGCAGTCCAAACCGCCTTCAAAGATTTTATTGATTCCCGTCCGAATGGTTTTTTTAGTAAAGGGATCGATGAACTACCTATGAGATGGCAAAAGTGCATAGATAGCAATGGTACATACTTTGATTAAATAAATATATTATAATAAAAAAAAATCGGCTTTATGTTCCTCCCATACTAAACGCCAATTTCATATGTAAGGACCTAATATTAGATAAACAATATATTACCTTTTTCATTGGGTAATAAATGAGATTACCTACCTATATGATTGTAAGTGGTTAGACCACACACAAGAATCGTAATCCTTTTTGGTGAGATATATACATACAAAAAAAAAACATATATATATATATATGTAGATATTATATATATATAATAGTATTATTAAAAATAATAAAGAAATAAAAAATAAATTATTCTACACATATTTACACTTGGACTTATGACTCACTCAACTTTCACTAACATTGCACTTGATACTTTGTAGATACATAATTACTACCTTATGAAAATAAATATTACTGACGAATTCAAAAAAATATTATAATTGTGTTCTATAACGCCACTCTGGGACAGGTGTAGCCTAGTAGTGGCATAATCCACAAATTTAACAAAAAAAAATAGTGTAATTTATCTTATATTTTATTGTTAAATTAGTATTAAGTACCTTAATTTGTAAACTAGGATTTTTTGAAATAAAAAATATATATATATATATAATAATATATATATAACTCTCAATAGATCACCATGTTGCTGGTGTGTTGCATTAAACATACTAACGAATGATATGTTTAATGCTCTTCTCACTGAATATTCCTCATCTCTACGCATGACCTCACCATACCATCTCAATCTGATTTCTTTCACCTATTCAGGAAGTAGTCATTTTTAAACAATTTTGTTATTGCGACATTGTTATCGTCATATTTGCGTTAAGTTAAGAGCATATTGGTTCTCCCAGCATCCTAAATTAAAAATATGACGATTCCTTAAGGTCGTTGGAAAGATACGCCACCTCCTTATCTCTTTATTAAATCTTACGCCCTGTGGAATAAATATATTTGAAAATTACGACAACCTGGGGATCCCAAAAAGTACACACGCACCACTTCGTGCGAATGAGAATTTCTGCCGCTCTCTAAGTACAGCCTTCCTTCATTAAAGATTTTCTTTTTCGTGAATTTTTTGTTACTTTTAGGATTGGCCCAAACCACCCACTCTTTTCTGAAACCTTTGTAAGATATATTGTCACATATCGTGGCAGCGGAAATAATGAATGAAAACTTTGGAATTTAGTTATAGATATATCACTTACTGATAAATTTATTATTTTAATGTACACTTAACACTATTAAACTTAACACTTTTTTTCAAATTACACTATTTCGCAATATATCACTCGTAAATAGACACTTTATTATCGCTTCATTTATTTATCATTCACTGGAACACTTCATTCCGTTTTCGCACGAATTATTCGCTTCGGTTTATTTCGCTACTAAAGTAGGAACTTCACTAAAATATTCTCTCGAATTATCACACGGTTAGCCACCCTGGCTTCGCGGCCCGCAGCTCACATCGCTTCTGTTATCGCCTGTCAAACGCGTTTAACAACCACTACTAGGCGCGCGCGGACTTATTTATATCTGGCCAATGCTGGTATCCCTTCTAGGCGTTCTCAGTATTTATGAGAACGTTTCCGTCTCTTTAAGACTTTTATAGATGTTTCTTGAATATTTTAGATGCCTCCCGAAAGCCGAAGATTACGCTAGGCCGTTCTGAATTTATCGATAATATTGTTGTGACATGTGACAGAAGTGCGCAACTCTTTTTAGCCTTGTTACAATTTTATAAATTTATCATTTATTTACTCAGGTACCCTTAAAAAATATTCACGCAATTTAGAAATTTCCTCGTATTAAAGTTGACTACAAGCGACGTTTAAATGTATCTGAAACCTCCAGAATTAATTATAAAATCTGGCCTTAATGGTTCCGACAACCCTTCGTGTATTAATCTCCCCTGCGTCAGAAGGGGTCGGAGCCACATCCTATTGATTAATTACTGATACAGCATCCGGTCCGGGCACCCCGACTTGGTCCAGCACAATATTCTGGAGATAAACCGCATTAGTTAACAAGGCAATTAAGTGGTCTCGTCACAGCGTTAATTAAAGACTCGAACGTTATATAGCGTTAGTAACAATTCAATGTCGAAATAGTAGAATTTAATTGTAAGTGATGTTAAATGAAATTATATGTTAGCTCCATTTAGCACGCGGAATAAAATGGGTTAAATAATTCCCTCTCCCACACATTTTACCTATCTACCTTTTTCTTACCTAGGTTTTTAGAAATTTAAAATGCTGATAACACGAATATCTATTTTCAGTATGAATAAAACGTTTTAAATTGATTTCAAACAAAATAACAACAATTAATATTTTTTTTAATCTTTACATATAAAAAGCTTTTGACCCTTCTCATTCACAGACTTGCAGTTAAATTTCAGACTGTAATCGCCGAAAAGTTTTGTGGAGAAAATTCTCACCACAATGAAAACGACTCAGGTGAAGATAAGTTAAAAAAATAGAAGTGTTTTTTTTATTTTTCATAACAAGTGGGTGTAACTACCAACTGTGGATTGCCCTCTCACATCTCTTACCTTAAGGCGGCATATTCACTGCAAATGCATACTTCGGCGTTTTTTTTACGAATATGTGGGTTTTTATTATTCATTTATATCAGAATTTATACTCTAGGCTATAATTCTTTTAGAGCAATAACTTAGGTAGAACCTTTGTCATTATATAAAAGTAATAAACTCTACATTATTTATAATAAGTAATCTAGATAATGAAGTTTACTTTATACATACAAAAAAAACACATTATGCGTACGTATAAATATTCATAAAAACTTAGCGCCGCCTAGGACATTAAAAACGATTTTTTGGCCGCGGCCGGTCGCGCTTAATGCTTATATTTCATGAATTATTGTAAATAATGTCCAGTTTATTACTTTTATATAATAACAAAGGTTCTATCTAAGTTATTGCTTTAAAAAAATTACAGTTTAGAGTATACATTCTGATACAATTTAATAATAAAAACCCACATTTTCTTTAAAAAACACCGAAATATGCATTTGCAGTGAATGTCCAGCCTTAACTATTTGAAACAAAGTTTAGTTTAGACGTATGGATTGGGGGTAGTTATAGAATATGTGAGGTATCTGTCGGAAGTCACGGGAATAGAAGATAACTACACAAGCTTCGGAGATGGAAGATTTAGGACATGCAAAATTACCGTGAAATAGACTTAAAATAGACGGTAAAATATGAAGTGAATACCGGTTATCTGCATTTCAAGAAAATATTACAATAGCATACTATCTATTTATAAGAGATAAAAGTTCTTGCTTTGAGAGTAAGATAGTCTATACATTGAAACATAAATAAGCATTAAAAAAAGGCGTGAAGTGTAAGATAGAGTACTGAGCTAATAAATATTGTATTAAATCCATATTAAACAAATTAATGCAAAGTATAGAAAAAATAATGTCAGTAATCATGCAAGAATAAAAAGTTTTTTTATTACGGTATGGTAAGCGAGTCCATGTGACCGTGTCCGAAATGAAGATACAGTGGACCCGTGATTATTCAATTTGTCGGATTACAGAGTACTGCCTAAGATCCTTTATAGTCCGGAATCGGAATAACAAACTTCTATCTTGTAATCCGACAAATTACAGATCCAATGATAAGATTTTATATGTCATACTCTGAAGTACAAATCATCCTTCATTATGTAAATTTAGTATATTAAAGAACACAATAGAGAGCTTACGTTTTATGATAAAATTAACGTCATTTATGCTATAGAACTTACAAAAAATAATAACTTGTCATTAGGAAATAATTGTGTTCAAACAAATGTACATACTAAAATAATCAAAAATTATGAATAAAAATCATAATATGAATGTCGGATTACAGGGGGGGTCGGATTACCGTGGGTCCACTGTATAAGGAAACGTTGCAAAATAGAGAACATAGCACGATGGAGTAGATCCAGAAGAAGATTCTGGCGGGATCACGTAGCCAGAATAGACAGTGACAAACTCGTGCACACAGCTGCGAATGTACGATGCCCACCAGGAAGACCACCGAAAAGATGGAGGGATAGCTGAATCTCGTCATTCCAGGAGGCGTAGTTTTCTGTAGCACAGATCAACAGATTTACTAAAAGAAAAAGAATAAGAAGAGCGAGTCTAGCCAATCAGAAAACAAGTAGCATGATTCCGTGCTGCCCCCGACCACGAATTTAATCATTCCGTCTTTGATCATTGAACGTGTAACAAGCAATAGTCGTGTAAACCATTTCACTTGTAAGTATATTCAATAAGCTTCAAAGCCTAAGTGGGTATCTGTTACCATATTAATTCTATACCTGTTTTACTTGCGTTGCCTTTTTTTTATTGAATGCCGGATGATTCTACTGTAATGATGGGAATTTTCTTTTCAATCTACCGCGAGGATCTTAAATCTACTGATGCTTTGAACCATCAAAACACCCACGAAAGTGGTATAAAACAACGAATTATCAAAAAAAAAACATTTTACGAAAATGAAATATTACAAAGGCTATTCATTGTATACAAGATACATATTTAAATAATTTTAGAAGAAAAATCAAAATGAGGCCTAGCCACCAGAATGATTTTAACGTACCTATCATCGTTTAGGCTGTACCTATTATAATAATTTCGTTATCTGTCTGTCCGCCTATCTGTCGGTATGCAATGCCTAAAACTTGACGGAATTAAAACTTTAGATAATGATAGTGTGACACGCGGTAAAGCGGGCGGTCAGACAACACGCAAGGGTCGCCGCACCAAATTACACGGTATTGACATTTTTATATGAAACTTTATTATATTTTGTTATAGGTTTAAGCGAATAAAGTCAATTTAAAGAAGAAATGGTATGTTATTCATAAATGTTCAACTTTAAAATCCTGCAATTATTTTGTCCCGTGATTTTACACGGGTTTGCGGCAAGTTTTAATATGATTTTTGCGTTCATTTTTTTTTCATTTATTATGCTTCAACCAAGGGGCCCAATCTATGGCTACGAAATCACATAATGCACAGATAAGAAATTTTACAGAAATGAACTAAACCCCCATGTTAAGGAGAGGAGATTGGGTCACAGCGGAAGAATATCCCCTATCGCGTATGTCTAAAGTACATTTATACTGCACTTATTGTATGCAAATAAATTACAATAGGCATATAATTAATAATTTTGTTCCAAATCAAGGCTTTTAAGTAAAAACGTCTTCTTGTAACGAAGCGCGACTTATTCACCATGTCCTTATATTTATTAATATAAGGATATGATTGAGAATTAAGTTTGACCTTTTTGAAATTGTTTAAAATTTACAAGTTCGTCGTAATTTTTTTTTTGGCACTAGATGTGGCACCAAGTTGTATACCAATTAGTTTATGACTATATATTTTAGTGGCGTAAGATTAAACCCTGAAATATAATATGAAATTCTCCACTTTCTAAGAAGTGCTCGGCTCATCTTGTCTCAGGATATCTGAGACCACTCCACTCAGATCTCTGGAACTCACAACAACATTTGACAAACTGAAAACTTCTTAAACGGCCTAACTTTACACTGGTGTAGATTTCAATTGCTAAACTGGTCTACAGTTAAACTGCTGGTAACAGAATGTAGAGGGGATGAAAATGATAATTGACACAGAGAGAAAAGCATTCATCTTAATATTATCCTGTCTATTTAAATATATTATATAAATTACTCCTATACACCTGTGCTCCTCTATGGAGTATAAGATTAGACATGAAAAGAACCCATCATTTAGGGTAGACAAAAAAAATCTCTTTCTTTAAGGGGCACTGCAGTATAAGGGTGTTACATTCCGATAAGTTTATCTGACTCCGGATTGAAATCAATTATTCGATTGTTCTTGTTTTTAGATAAGTTCCAATAACGATTCCAACCAGTAATCGTCACTTTCTTCATGCATGCACAATTTTTCTTGATTGTTGTAACATTGTAGTCAAAAAAAAATTGAAGAAATATGGTCGCAGAAAGCAAAAAAAAAACAGGAGAGCAAAAGAAATATCTGTCAATCTGATTTTGTCAATGTTTATTTTATTATTATTATTAAACAGTTATCATATTTGATAATCCAAGACACAAATGGAAATCGTTTAATAATAAAAGTGATATTGACAAAATCAGATTGACAGAACTTTTTTTTACTATAACGCTCAAAATAATCACTTTTGGCTTTCTATCCTCGATATGTTGCTGAAGAATTTTCGCGCTATTTGAAATATTATTTTAATATCAATAGAAATATAATTTTTGTTAATATTTTCTTGTTACTCATACAATTTTAATTTGATTTATGGACACATATTTTGAAACTTTTTTTTACATTGTTGTGTTGTTGTGGTAGGTTCTCCACATGCAATCGCATGAGGAGAATCTACCTCATATTAAAAAAATATTAAATATAAAATAACAAACCGAGAGTATTCAAAAATGTCTTTTAACAAAACTTGATTTGGACAGTATCAAAATTCTTAGATGAGTTTGAAGATTTAGTTTAAAGACCTTTATATCTGATTCCTTCACCTTCACCTACTTTATTTTTTACGCATAATTCCGATGCGTACCAGTAAATATTTATGCCCATAGAAAAGCAAGACCTAGCAGTAACAATATCAACCGGTTGTTTCCTCCGTGGTATTAATAATATTTCCCGAAAAAAACACGTTTCTTTTTTTAAAACAACTTTTCAAACATTTAACACGTAATGAATATTAATGGAAGTGATGTTTTTATAACCATGATTTCAGGTTGTTTAAGCGTAATATTTGTTATGTAAATATTCCTTTGAACGGGAAGATATTTTTTTAAATTTAAAATGTTCTCCTTTCTCAATCAAGCGTAAGCTTTCTAATATTTG
Source organism: Agrypnia vestita (assembly GCA_016648135.1). Classification (NCBI taxonomy): domain Eukaryota; kingdom Metazoa; phylum Arthropoda; class Insecta; order Trichoptera; family Phryganeidae; genus Agrypnia; species Agrypnia vestita. The sequence goes on from JADDOH010005128.1 coordinate 43,754, forward strand.
AGAGTTTACCCAAAATAAAACCATGATAATATTTATGTTACATTATCACCCCCATTGAGATGATTAATTACATATATACGCACCTACCTACCTAGTGGCGTGAAATTGGCATGAACTCGGATGTTGCTGTTATCTACTATATGTAATAAAAATATGTAGTCAAATAAAAAAATATATAGGGGAGTGACTTTTCTGACTGAATGACTGAAGTGCCGCTCTTAAACGATAGTGAAATCATGTCTTTTAAGGCTGACAGTTCAGGTTAAAGTAAATTTCAATCCGTAGAATTAGGTCGCGTGTAGCTTCTCGTAATGACGTTTTGCATAAAATAAAAAAGGCACACTTTGATATTGCATCTCTCTATCTTACTATTTATATAAGGTCATGGTTACTTGAACACTTTTGCCTCACAATCTATGTAAAAATCCACCTGTAAAGTATTCGTATATTCCATATTTTGAGTCTGCTAGCGTGGGCCACTTATGTTATTGTTATCGTGAAAAAAAGTTGCTAAATGACGTTTTTTTATTTACAAAGTTTCATTTACCATCATTGCATATTTAGAAAGTAATTTGATAAGGTAGCGGCAGACCCCTTTCCAGTAACTGGTACTGCAGTTAAAGTAACAGTGATGTCAGATATGGTTGAATCAGATAAAATGGACGTTAAAGATATAAAAGAATCCAATACAGATGATGCTTTATCATCGAGTGGTTTTTTATTTAATTCACAGACGAGTTTTGTCTGAAATCTTTTCTTTTCAGATGATTTTTCAATTGTTTTGTTGTGGTAACATATTTCACTTTTCAACCATCATTTTTTGTCGTTCGCTGGGTAAGCTAGCTTTGTTTTTGCACGGGTAATATACGATATCTGGGACAGAAGTAACCATTTTTCTTTTTAAATTTTCACGACGAAATATGAAATAGCACTTTACTATTGCGATAGAATTTCTCTTAATTTTTTCGGTATCTTAGGGTGATATTTACGGATGTTTTATATTTTAAATGATAGTATTTTATGTAGGAATTAAAGACCTTTTCTAAATGTTTTCTATTTTGTTTGTTAGCTGTTTTCTGAAATGATGGATGTTTTTCGTACTTGTTAAGCCATGTCTCGTCTCATAAAACTTCATATTTTGGCAACACAATGTCTTCAATATCACCAAACATACGACATTTTAATGATTTCCGAGTGTTTTTCATATTGACAACAACCGCAAACGCGACTTTTATCTAAAGTAGTCTAAGCAATACAGATGGGCTCGAGCATACATCTAACAGTGCCCCCACCCTTCTCATATCAACTCATTTAGACTAACTTTAATTGTATTATTTATAGCAAAGACTTTTTTGCATAAAAACATTGAAATAACAGTAACACGGAAAGTATTGGAAATGGAAAATGGAAAAAAAGAAAGGAAAATAATATGGAAAGAGAAATAAGAATAATGTGTGAGTGACTTTACACCCGTTTGGGGCCGTTTGGTCAACCCCGTTCTCTTTTGGTTCTGATACGAGTTGTTCGTGGGAGATACTATCGAGTACTTCCCTTGAATCGATGAAGATACCTGTACAATTACTTGATTTGTTCAATTTATTTTGCTTGATGGTGAATGTTTTGCGGTTGCGTCTTGTGTGCATATTCCCCCAGTGAAACCGAATAGGTTTTCATTTATTGTAGAATTGTCTTTTGTGATTGACTTTGGTCTCTTTTGACTGCTTATTGTATATTATTATTTACTTGACTGCTTATTCTGTATATTGTATTATTAATTAATATTTTTGATATATTAGATAAATAATATATTCTCATTGCCTAATAAATTATATTACACTACCTATATGATTGTAAGTGGTTATCCCTCACCACACACAAGAATCATAATTCTTTTTGGTGAGGTATACACATACAAAAAAAAATAGTTGTAAATATTTTTTAAGCATAATTGTAATAAAGAATTATTAATATTATTAATTAAATAAAAATAAAAATAAAAAATATCTCAACTTGCAGTAACTTACCAGCTAGGAAATAGATTAAAAAATAGTTTTCCGAAACATTAAGATCAATCCGGAGACAGAAGATGATTCTCAATTTGAATAGTATTTTACGCATGTAATTTTGACGTAATTTGGCATTATTCTGTAGCTATAAGAATGGCGCTTTTCAAAAAAAAAATTTCGGTTTTACTCTATAACATTTGACCCAGATAGCCTTGTCCGCAGCACGGTGATCGGATATCCAGATAGACTTTTTGAGTGTAAATCATATGAATAAATTGGGTGTCGCTGAATCTTTTTTTATATATCAAAGCATTAACCGACCCTTTGGGCCTTGCGGGATAACGATTTTGTAGATAAGGGTGGTTTCGATTCATGTCAGAACAATTTTATTTTTACATATTCGAAAATTGGTAGTAAACAAAATCTGAAATAGTTATTATTCTACCTCGTATTTGACTAGTTTTATGTCGGCCCTTTCTATTAAATTATTCCAATAAATAATATTACGGTTGTATGACATCTTATATGATAATTGTAATTCAAAAGGAAGCTGGCAAACCCTGGCTAAATTTGGTTTACATTTTTGGTTCATTAAGTATGTTGTTTCTTTTGGCATGATGGTTGGAGCCTCTGAAGAGTAGAAAAGATCGTCTTAGGCCTAGTACCTACCATTAATCAGCAAAGCGCATTCTCAGAATAAAATGTCAGATAGATAGCTATTGGGTTTTTGTTAACTGTTTTAAAAATAGAAATCCATACACGAAATACGTATCGCAATCATATTATTACTATTTCTTAAATAACCTAAACGCTTTTGCTATGAAAAAAAGGACTAACTTGCTAGTGTCCTGGTATTCTAAGACAAAATTTCCGCCTCAATATGTCCGGTTCGAGGACCAAAATGTTCTGTCCAACCCCGGGCAAGACGAAATATACGTTCAATCTTCGGATTAACAATACCGCTTCCCGAGATCGGATTTAAAAATGACTAAAACCACCGATTCTGACTTCGTTCAAGATGTTTGAAACACAGTTATTTTATATTTTAGGCAATAAAGGAAAATTAAACAAAAAATAGCTTTATCAAAATTATACGAGATTATAAAAACGATTAAATTACACGTAATAATAATAAAAATTATACGCGGCTACGAACAAAACACAAACATGCTATTATGGTGAAATATTGTGTTGAAAAGGACCATTATTCAGATAATTTTCCTTTTAATACCTTCACTTTATTGAATTTTCAAACAAACAAAAATTGCATAGTTACATATTTTTCCACATATTCTCTTTTTCAAATAGAATTTTTCGATAGAAATAATAATGTATCGAGTACGTACTCGTAAAAAATAAATAAACAACATTGTTTTATTAATTCAAAACACAAATATACATATATTAAATCAACTCAATTTTTAAAGCATTTTAGATATATAATAATAAAAATGTTTATTCCAGCGTAACCAGGTTGTTAGTGCGAGACATGGTCCGCCATATAGTTTAAAAATTACATATATGTTATATTGTACATGGAGAGAAAATATAAAAAAGGAAAAAAAGGAAGAAAAAGAGAAATAATTAAAACAATAAAGAAAAAAGAAGAAAAGGGAAGAAGAAAAAAATAATACATTGCCAATTTGTTCTATATATATTTTGGAGACGCCTGTAATGGAATTACTAGGCGAGCGTCGTGGAAACAAAAAATAAAATTGAGACAATTTCTATCGCTTGAAATTTATTCATAACCAAAACCGTTCGGATGTAATTAAAAGAAGACTAAAAATAATAAAATCCGCTAGAACGATGAGACCCTATACAAAATATCTCCAGGTATCACATGTGACTCTGGAAGGATGTTACATTATTTTTGAACGATATTTAATAAAATGTCTGATTGGGCATTTATTTTTGTAAAATTAATTAAAATGGATTCTACTATGGTAGCGATTTCGAAATGTGTAAAACGCTACCCTTAACCCAGTCGCGGTGACCACTTAAAGAATTGCTGACCCAGGTGACAAATTATATTAAAGAAGCCTTCTGTTCTACAACCTTAGGACTACCTCTTTAATAGGCCACTTCAAATCTGCCAACGAAGCGAGGGACGAATCGTGCCCCCTTTTGAATATGATTTATTAAAATTTGGGTACGGTGCTAAGGCAATAATATGTAGAGTATACAGAATACTACCGTTGAAAGTCCGATAGTGGTCCATGTCCATGGAATGAGACGAATGAGGTAAATCTCAGTAGTGTACATGTGTTCGTATTTTAATCACCAAAACCAAGTTTTAGCACTGCCAAAACATGTTACAGTAAATGGTCCTAAGAAGAGACCACAAAACAGGGTTTAATCTGTATACAGGCGATGCATCTTAAGAAAGTCAATAAGTTAGCAATTAGAAAAGTTAAATAGAATCGGAGCAGAGTAAATAGAATGTGACGTTCTTAATTTCTTTTTAAATTTATTTCTGGTATTTAAAATTTCTCCAATATCATTTATTTCTACAAAATTCCTCGATATTAAATGTAAATCATAAATAATTATAATGGGGAGAGTTCAAATCGCAAAACGAATCTTTTGGAAACTCCCTGTTAGGAAATTAAATTCGTGATAACGAAAATTATTCAGTGAAAATTTAATGAACATTCCACATAAATCGATCAACATCTCTAAAATGATGCTGAAATGTAAAAATACACGTCTTTGATAACTGACTTACTATTAAAAAATCACTAAGTGCCAAAAATATATTTTTTAAGATAAGTATACAGATTAGTACTAGTGATGCAACGAATACTACTTTCACTTATACGAATTCGAATATAAAGTCTTCTATTCGGCGAATACGAATACGAATACGAATAATTGAATGGGGTAATAAATAATACACCACTGTTCTTTTTTTACTAAGAAATTCAATAATCAAAATTTACAACCGGCAAATTTTCGTTCAAAAAGCACAACATTTCTTTTATCCGTTTATACATTCCCAGCGGTCGAAAATAAATATCACTTTTTTCACTCTTACGAGAGGTCATGTTATTGGGTTTAATTTGAAATTATTTTATAAGAGTTAACACTTTTACACACAACGAAAATAAAATGGAACGAACAATACGTATTACAAAACAAAAACTATATGAAGTGAGCACCTAACCTCATTAATAACCCAACGAAACTAGATGGAAGAACTCATATTATGTTGTTAAATAAGTAACAATTGACAACTTGAGAACTCAACAAATTCATTCTTTCAATGTTAGGGGAATCCTCGATAATAGAGTGCGTAGGTGTGTTAGGATACACGGTGCTCAGCCAAACCGTAATTTGCGTTGCGTTCAGTTATAAATAGTTTGTTTTTAATATTCGTGATGATATTCGGCGAATACGAATATTTGGTAAATACGAACATTCGTATTCGTTGGATCACTAATAATAATTTTAATGTTCTTTTTGTGAAACTCGGAGCACATAAACATTGCACTTTGATTTGTTATGCAATGTTTTATATAATATCAGGAAAATATGTCAAGAAATACATACATATATAAGGATAATAATCAAAAATTGAACAGTGCATAGTTGAATTCTCAATCAGTCGCTTTAAATTATATTTAAAGAAGAGGCGAGAAGCATTATAAGTCAACTACATATTTGGAACAAACCTGGTACGACTTCATTACTATTTTTTAATTCTTGTATAGTATTGAAAATATTAATGATATTAGTTGTGTAAAATAGCACATAAAGAGCGAAAAATACTATATTCGCTTTAAACTTTGTATCTTAAAATAAAAATTCTGGCACTTAGTGCTTTATTCATTTCCAGTTAAACTTGCTATAACGACATAATAAAGAAAAATAACTCATACTCTCTCCTTATACTTCGCTTCTAACAGGAAAGTTTTGCAAAACTAATCTACCCGATCATGCCAGGTCTTTCGCGAACAAAGACTACGCGTATTACCTCCTCCACTACATATTCGTACCCACCGAAATGCTTTAATGGTCTGTGCACATGCATTTTGCACATATACACCTTTATTCTTTATTTCTTGTTTTTTTCTTTCTTTAAGAAGAGAGAAATTCTTTATTTAATAATTTTTTTATGTTTTCTCTTCATGTACAATATAACGTATATGTAATTTTCAAACTATATGGCGGACCAGATCTTGCACTAAAAACCTAGTTACGCTGGAATAGACATTATTATTATTATTAATAATACTAATTCCAGATCACTTTTTCATCCCATTGCAGATCACTTCTTCATCACCGCACCCAAACTAATTCGTACATTATATCTTCCCTTCTACTCCCGTCCCACATTCCCCTCCACCCTCCCCACTCGCTTTTAAAGTAAGTTAAAGTAAATTACTATATTCAGTGGAAAATTTGTAATTGGCATAATTATAGAAACCATTATTTCATATCTGTTAAGATTGTTGTTTTGCTATTAATTTAATAATAAATAAATAAATAAATTGCACCTTTTGACGAAAACTAAAATTACAACACTATTGACCATACGATATAATGAAATTTGGTAACATTCCTAGCTAATTAAGATAAATAAAAGTCTCACAGAGACAATGCTATTTATATGAGAAACGTGAATGAAAATCTTTTATACGATAGCCCATGGCTTACAACCTGTACGAGCTGACTTGAGTGATCACTTTACACAATGCAACGTTCACCAATTCTGTCGTAAGAACATCCACATATGATCAGATTTTTAAATTTGTGTTTAGTGTATTTCAATTCAATTCAATTTATTTATTGATAATATGTACATTACAAACAAAATGTTTAAGGCATACATATTAGGAAGTATATATCAAAATAAAAATATTTAATAAATTAAAAATAACATAAAATCTGGTCAAAGGTGTGGGAGAATCCCGCTTCGGAAAACCCCCTCAGACACATGGAATATATCAATACCCAAAGCGATTTTTTTCAGCTGAGCTGTGGCTCTTCCAACAGGCATAACCATCGGCAGGTTGGTCCTGTATATTGGAATGTGAAACAATCTATGCTGACGATGTCTAGTGTAATTATCAGGAACATACAAACCAATGCTCTGCATAATTTCAGGATTATCGATCATACCGCGCATTTCCTAGGAAGGTATAAGATATTTACTTGTAATACTCAGCAAGGACGAAGGCTTTCGATATGGGCTCCTCTCATTTATTAACTATTTTCAGGCTTGAATTTTATTTTTATTCATCCACATTTCGCGTTGTTTATTGCTCAATACAAATAAACCAATAAAAAGTATTAAAACATCTTTTGTAAGATAATAATATTTTTATGGCATTCCTTTTATCCTATTCTTTTATGTGAGTCCTTTTTTGTGTAACCTTTCTTGTGGAACCCGATGTAAAATATTTTCAACCAAAATTTAATAGTCGTATGTAATTAAACGACCAATTTTTGACCTCAATGTCAGAAAATATCTATAAACGAGGCTTTTATTATCCCAGAGGACTCGGCAAAATACGATACGGACCGCGTGGGAGTCTGGGAAAATCATGTTTGAGGCCATTATCTCACTGGATAGATTCAGAATATAATGAGAGCCTTATATAATGATCAACTAGTTGAGAAACACGAGGAGACCTGATAGAAGGTCCAATCGTTATTTTCCATCCCCCTGCCAATCAATATTTTAATATAAAATTTAAAATCGCGCTTTATCAATTGAACCGCTACTTTTAAAGTTTTTACTTTTATTTATTTATTTATTTATTTATTTAACGCCCTTATGGGCTTTTACAAAATTACAGAATATAAATTTAAAAAGAAATATCATAAGACAGATAAAATAATAATATAGATAAAAGGTACAAATAATAATAGTTAAAAAGTAAAATAATAATACTGAAAAATTTATTATCCATTTCCATTTCATTGAGATGTAAATAATTGTATCAGCTTTGTCCTAAACACAGTTATATTATCAGCAAAGATGTCAGCCGCCTCTGCATGTTCATTCCCTAATGAGTGTAATCTGGGAATTACAGAGTTTGCTAATGCATTAGTTCTATTATACATTTCTACTATAATAGAATAATGCACTGTTTATTGATGACCTCAATGGGGCATATAAGTCAATCAGACTAACAAACTGGGGGCAATGATAAATGGATCGTAATGCTTAAAAGAATGATCGAATACCTTGTCAAAACACTATCAAAGAATATAGAACAGTCTGCAACGATCTAGAATGTTCTACAACCTTTGCGAGGCATCTACAAACATCTAGAAACGCCTGGTACAACCGAGAAGCAGCGAAGACCTTCTCTTAAACGCTAGAATAATCTTGAAAGTACGAAAATATCAGCACTAAGGTACAAAACGGAACGGGGCCCCAGCGCGAGTTGTCGTGTTTTACATATTGATTCAGTGCAAAGTACGAGCGAGTGCGAGACGACGCCCAGTGTAACCGGTCGTGAATTGCGAAGCGATAAATAAAGCGAATAACCATTTTAAATTATGTCGTGAATTGCGAAGCAATAAATAAAGCGAATAACCATTTAAAATTGTTTTAATAAAAGAACTTGATTAATAATATTTTTTTAAATATAGAAATAATTCATTTGCATTAACTGAACTACTCATACAGTTTTTTTTTATAAAAAAGACAGGTCTGTGAAAAAAAAAATCACAAAAGTCTCCACACAAATTTCGTTTCAATATCTAAAATCTCCGATTTGGAGGTGAGTTTAACTTCGTTTGACTTCCATGCGTAACTAAAGCTCAAAAAGTTTTGTTAAGTGTTCAGAATTTTAAGAAGATTATATTAAAAAATACAAATACAAAACGAAATCAGTTAATGAATTTCTTGAATGAACCAAATACATCATAAAACAAAGCAATTTTTATTTTTTATTTATATATTAATAATTATGATTGTTTCAGAAGTTTTAATTCACTCTAATAAATTATCATTTTCACTAAAAAGCTCGTTACATCTGCTTTAAATAATTGAATTCAATTTCTCGGATTTCTCCGCCGTTCTGATTACCCCCAATAAGCCGCGATATTATTCTGTGTCATGTTTTTCTGATTGCCTACAATTACGCGGAAAAAAGTCAGTAATTTCGTGACGTAAAGGCCTGTAATAAATAGGTTAGATGACAGTATAAATAATTTATACTATTATACTACGTTCGTAAAACAGCGGTTAGACCAACTGTGCTCCCGTGTTGAGCGAGTATAACCTTTATGATACCGCGATAGAAAATACCCGCACTGTTAATGGTTTTACCACAAAATATCCATGGACATTTGGTCCAACGACAAAAGGTCCAATGAAGTAAAGATAATAAACGATTTTTCAAAATGTTTTTTTTTTACAGAAATGGAAGAGCTTTAAATAAATTAATTAATTAACTGGCATCTCTGAAACGGTTCACTTTTCAACAAAGTTATAAAAAAATTTCCGACTGTTACTGAAAATGAAAAGAAAATTAGTAACGAAGACCGCAGAGATTGAAAATATTTTATGTATAATATATTCCCTTAAAATCCAGTTTAGTCCTCCTTGACGGGCGCTTACTCAGTAATATATTTCATTAAAAAAAATAGCGAGGAAAAAATATTGTTTTTTGGATGAGATATCATTTACTTAATGGAGAAATTATTACAATGGGAGGGACAAATTAAAATATAAAAACCAACCATATGTTTATAAGATAACGGATTTTATATATATTCCTCATTCCCGTAAAAAATTTACTGATGTAATTTTAATGAATTTCTAATATAAAATATGAATATTCAGCGTAGACTTAAGTAAAATATGCCCTGAAAACTGCGATGAAAATTTTTAAATATTTTCATGTACTCTCACATTTCATTATGTTTTATTTTTATCTTTACCTATATCGGAATCGATACCAGGCACCTCTTAAACATTCTTACATTATTATTTTTTTTTATTCGCCCTTATAGGTACCTACTTTGATAAAATAAAAAAAATTGATTTATATTTTATTTTACAAAAGTGAAGTAAACATGATTCTCTATACCCATATAGTTCACCACTTCTCTACGCATGGCATCTTGTGTATCTTTAAAACAGGATCGTTTATTCATCATTCAGTAAACAATCGAATTTTGAATTCCCATCCAATCACAATTTTTACTAAATATGTTACTGTTACTAATTCTATCTGTTGATTCCGTTTATAAGCATATCAACTCACTATTTATTAAAAAAATCGAGTTCCTATGACAAAACATTTTGGCAATTATACTTTAAAAAATTGTTCATAATTGTTTTTGCTCTGCTCTCAAATTTATCTTTTTTGTCTTACGACACGTCTTATGGAATGTGTGATATAAGTATGTGTATAGTTCTGATTTTTTGAAAACTATTATTTAAATTGTATTAAAAACAATACATTTTTCGCATCAGCAATTCTCATACAAAATTTGTAGCAAGCTAAATATGAATAGAAACCTATCTCTTTGTGTTTCTCGTTTAACATTTTTTTAATTAATTAATTCAGCATAATTTATAAATATTTTTCCGGTTCATTAAAAACGGATTTCAAATACCTATTCAAGAATGGGATAGAATATGTATTTGAGACAGTAAACACGATTTTTTAAAATCTGTAAATCGCCGCATTAAAAAATAAATAAACACTATATTTCATTTCTCTGTCTGCTTTCTCATAACATTTTATCGACACCTAAACATATTTATGTATGAAGATAGACATGTCAATTTAAAAAGGATTCCTGGTGCCATATTCGTTGAACGGGTATTTTTTCAAGAGTGAAAAGGTTATCTCTGGCCTTTGTTTTATATTTGATTGAGTCTGTCAGTTATGACGTTAGTTATAGAAAATTATTTTAAAAATATATTTTTTATATTAAACTTCATTGATTACAATCAAATAGTTAGCAAAATAATTGTGAACATATTGGACTCACTCTGTCGATGAAAGGTGAATTTCACACGGATCTAAATAAATGTTGTTAATCGGTTAGTAATACTTTTTAAAAAAATATATATTTTATTAAGTATTTGTTTTAATCTACTTATTTATTATTTTAATTACATCTGCATGTTTCGGAAAAACCTTTCCATCGTCAGGGTGTTTTATATATGTCAAAATATGTTTTTTATATTGGAAAAACCGACTATAATTTTACTACAAGAGTGAAAGAGATTTGAGAAGTCAGAATAAGCATGGTTTTTCTGAATTTTCACATCATTTATTAGAAAATGACCACGGTTTTGATAAAGATTTAGGACTTTCTATTTTACACATTTTGGTCTGATATTGAATATTTTAGAATCATTTGAAATTAGTAAGGCATGTAATAGTAATTAAAATATTATTAATAATCAATTAAATTTAAGTACAAGTCCATTTCTAAAAAAAAATTCCAATAACTTTGTGTAATCAAGAACTTCAGCAAAAATGTTTTAAAATATTTTTTTAAGTAATTAAAAAACCATATCAAACTGAAGGTCGATATATTCATGGAATTACGCTATAGCGTAATTGGATAACGCGCCTGCCCCTAATAGGAAGAGATTCGTGGTTCGAATCCTGGTAGCAGCCAAATATTTTTTCGTGGATTTGATTTGTCTGTTTGTCTTTCTAATTGATTAATTAATTTGGTTTTCAGTAAAGAAAGTTAAGTTATCTCCAAAAATTTTTTTTTTAATATTAATTAAAAAAACTTATAACTGCTCAAATCTACAAGGAAAACATAAAAAAATAGTTAGTTGCTGCAGTTTTCAAGGCAAATCCTGCAAAGCTTCTAGTTTCGCGGGATGGAATACGTAAGCAGATATGTCCTAATAAATTAGGACAGTCGATAGTTCCATTATTTATTTTGTGTAAAAAGTCAAGACCTGTGACTATTCATACAAATAAATAAATCTCAATATTGTTTGCTAACAGGAAAAACCTTTCATGAAATACTTAAGATCACATTATTTGTAAATTATTATGATATATATATATATCTATTTCAACCTTAATCCAGCTAGTATTTAAAAGTCTCTTTAGCTAGCCACCGTATTGTACTATGAATAATAAATGTTTTATTTTGTATGAAATAACCCATTTGCCGATATTCTAGATAAATTCAATACCGTGCTGTCAAACCTTGACCTTGGAACAACAAAATAACATCTGACATTTCGCTCAAAATTGAATTTTTTGTGCCAAAATTCCGACAGTTAATTTATCTTGAAAAACGTATCACGAGCGTGTCGAAATTCCTGGCAGGTTGGGAGATAGCAAACATATATTTTATATGTAAGTATAGTTACTATCTCCCAACTATATCTTTAAGAACATTTTTAATATTTTTTTTTTTGGGGTGCAATCCTAGGATTGGTCTGCAATAAGCACTCGATTTCTCTACTCCTCTCTGTCACCTGCCAGCCTCTCCTTTCTTGACAGGTGCTACAGCGCACATCTCCGATAATCTGGTCTACGTAGCTTAATCTCGGGCGGCCCCTGCAATCGTTGCCTTCAACATTTCCCTCGACGATGGTAAAAAGCATGCCTTATATTATGGCCTATTTAAATCGCTCATTGTTGGGCGATTCTGTTCAGGAGCCGCCTCTTTTTGCCCACTTTACTCAACATCTCATCGTTTCGAATATGTTATGACTAATGGATCCTCGCCATGCGCCTGTAGCATCACATCTCAAAGGCCGCTAGCCTCCCGGACATTCCCTGGCCGATGGTCCATGTTTCGCTGCCATACATCAGCACACTCCAGACAAGGGTTTTAATCAAATTCTTCCTAGCCTATTGGGAGATTCGAGGATCTTGGTTTTTTTGTTGAAGGCGACTCTTGCTTGGTGTGCTCTGCTTAGGATATCTGCCTCCAAGCGGCCATCTAGGGAAATTTTGCTACCCAAATATGTGAATTCTTTCACTTGTTTGATAGCGTCGCCACTCAAAACAACATTTGTCGACACTTCTTCTCTTCCAACAACCATGCACATTGTTTTATCTTTGTTTATTTTCATGTTGTATTTATCTGTCAAAACATTTTCCATCTTTCTCAGAGCCTCGTTCAATTTTTGTTCCAACTCCGCAAGCAGTGCAATATCTTCGGCATGTCTAATCATGTCAATTTTTTGTCCTTGGATTCTCACGCCGGGCCAATCTCTCATTTCTCCTCTCATCTCGTTGATAGCATATTTTATGTAGCAATTGAACAATGCTGGTGACATCGAGCAACCCTATCTTACTCCCTGGCCAACACTTGCCTCAGCACTGCTGTCTCCATATATCAAATGTTGATAACATTGAATTATTTGGTTATCACTTAGTAGTGCAACATTTTAATTTAAAATATTTATTTTTTTAACTTAGCACCTATGGGATGGGAATTATAGTTCAGTGAACTGAACTATTGTTCACTGAGCCGTTCAGTCAAGTGCACTGTTCACTTTGAATCGTTCAGTGATTAATTTGTATTATTGATTTTAAATAGCAGACGCAATTTTTATCCACAACAAATCTGTCAAAAGCGCCGGAGGGAGGAGATTTCCAAAATTCGTTTTATCCAAAAAAAAAAGTGCACAAGATTATTTTTACAATGACACAAATGTATTTTTATACCAGAAATCATTGATACTATTTTCCGTCACACCAATAAAGAGGCCAGGAAAGTACTCGTATTTCCTTAATGCAACGAATAAAATCCTACTTATATACCACATTGGAAGGATTTGACTTCATTCGAGTTAAGTGCATTCGTGGGTTTTCTTATAGTATATGGTGCTAATTACCTATATTCAGATTATATTTTTGATTTGTTAAAATTTAATTTATTCCCAGTACTGAGCGTGGTATACTACTACGTGGTATAATACCAATTGAAGGAAGATAGAGCTGCGTCGATAAGTGAAGTATGTATGGATGATACTGAACTCAAAACTTTTTAGCATGTATAGATCCACAACCCAACTATTACAATCAATGAGCCATTATTTGCATACAGCGAAAATAAACGATTTATGCAATACATTCCGTTTAAACCAGCCAAAAAAGGTATAAAAATATGGTGGATATGTGATGCAGAAAGTTATTATCCTCTTACTGGCTAAATAAATACCGGAAAAACAACATCTGGACGAAAAACTAACCAAGGTGAAAGAATTGGCCGCTCAAAGGCTGTGGACGTAATATTACATTGGATATTTTTTCATGACTTTTTTTCGCACAACATATTATTTTATCTAGGAATATGACAATCGTTGGCGTATTGAAACGAAATAAAAATTACACTTATTGCGACTAAAATGAAGGAGACTAAAACTCGAGTCAGTCATTACTTGGATTCCATGGTTAAATGTTGAAATATGTTCCTCTGTGTCAAAAAAAACATAAAAAAGTTTACTTTTATCGTATACGCATCATGATGATGTGACGTCTGGACTCAAAAATAAACCAAATATGATTCATTTCTACAATAAAATAGAATCTGATGGTGAAATTTATGTCTTTCACTGAATTAGAATATCAATACCGTATGGGTACCCGGGCACCCTGGGTAGTAATCAAAGGACTAGACAAGTTTAAGGTCATATAAAATACCTTTTGAAAAATAAAATTACACCAAACTGTACATAAATCCGTTTCAAATACTTCAAATAATGAGGATTCAGGCGGAAAAAAGCATCAAGGGTTTATTAATAAAATTATTTTAACTTAAAGTCAGAAATGGATACCCGGGTGCCCGGGCAGTAACATAAGGGTTAAATATAGGCGTTGACCGCGGTTGTTGTTGTCGTCGCGTTGACAGTCGAAATCGGCCGCGAAGTGCCTAGAATGATGTCATTAAATTTCGAAGCGATAAATCAAGCGAATTATCGAGCGAAGTTTTTACCTAAAAAGGCGAAATAAACTGGAGCGATTAAAGCAGGATAACTGGATGAAATATTCTAGTGTATGTTAAATAAAGTGTTCCAACGACAATTAAATGCTTATATACCAGTAATATATTGCGAAATAGTGTAATTTAAAGAATAGAGTTAAGTGACTTTGTACATTGAATAGTTAATTAATCAGTAGTTAATAAATCGCTTCTTAATTTCCAGCGTTTTCATTTATTCGATGAACCATATTCGCGCTGAATAAATCGAAAAATGAATACCTATTTAACCTTTGAATGATACATTGTTATTTCAAGGCGACGAACGTAAAAATTGGTCAATTTCATCAATTTTTTTCATAGGCTAAGTTTTACTATAGGACTGTGTTACACATTATTCATCTTTAGTGTCCGGTTTGACAGCGGATTTAGCTCCATAACTTGCATACCCGCTAAACGATATTTGATGTCATACATTATCGTTTGGATAGATGACCACACACTCTCCGGTGGCGCCCATGGAAATATTTACCAGTCCGTTAATCTCAGGGCCGGCCTTAGGCACATACTTTGGTCAAGGCATGGCGTAATTAAAAAAAAACTAACCCATAAAAACTAAGTTTTTATTTTACTCCCTTTCTTTGGAAATTAAGTTTACCATCATGTAATAATTGATTGACTGAAAATGAAACATGTCTAGATAAATATCTATGTCAAAAATCACTAAAAATATCTCTTTATTATTTGATTTCTTCCCATAAAACCGAAGTGTGCTGTCATCTGTGAACAAATTGACATAAATTTCTGAAATTCGTAGTGAAATATTATACCTACCGACGGAGTAATTCAATTTTTAAATATTCCGTAACGTTATCTGGCCACCGGCGCCGGCGCCGTTGGTAGTAATCAAACTTTTGTAATGATTCCAATTTGAAAAAACCATTAAAATTTATAAAAATCCAAAATTATACTATAATTATTATTATTTTTTAACGAAAATTTGACAGATCTTCTTGATCGTCGCCACGAGTCTGCTTGCAAAGTTTCAGCTGGATTGGATCACGGGAAAAGGGTTAAAAATCGATCCAAAGTTTTTTCGTCAGACAAGCAAGCAATCAGACGCCACGAGTTAAAAGAAAGGAAGTAAAAATATACAACACTTTTGAAAGACTTTATAACGAAATTGTATCTTTTATAAATAACATTTGAATGCAGCAACCAAATCAAAAATTTAAAAAATAATTAATATTTATGAGCGTACGATAATATAACATCCCATGTCCATAAAATGAGTCACGATGAGACTTATCTCAAACTTATTTCAGGGATTTAGTTGAGACAAATTACATTTGTTTAGAATTTGATCTTGAGATTAGTAGGATGATACCAACTCATGGAAGCGCAATGAGTGAGACTCGATAAGGAAATGTCACCTAGAACCGTAAATATTGTCGCGGGTTCGATACTTCGGGATCCGAATGAATCACTTGTAAATAATGAATATTTCATTGGTAAACAAAATCAGTGGACACAAACTTTATTTGGATACTATCCTGTAAATCGCACTAATTAGAGATTCGCTAGAAAGTTCTACTCATCTCTGGTAGTACTTTGCACGCCATTCTCTATGTTTTGCATAGGCTGTCAAATCACGACTTACCCATGTGCGATGACGTCACCGTTTATATGGGAAACGTTTTTTTTTTCTAATCTTTTCTTGTTTTCTACCTTCTTCCAGACTATTCGGAAACCCTCGATTATGAATCTTCTTCATTTAAGAATCTCGTGACAAAATTAATATGTATTCTGAACAGTTTTATGAACAGAATGCATTAAAATATAATTATTTAATGCGTTTTAGGCATTTTACTCAAAATAAATGTTCGATTAAACTGACCCAACGGTCGAACAGAACTTCAATGGTCCACAGACTGATCATTCAGCAACAAACAAAAAATTAACATTATATACAACACATCCTATCCTATTTTCAACTAGTGATGGCGTCCGAATATCTATGACTTGCTGTGGAATTTCACGAAAGCATTATTCTCGTCTCAGAACTGTCGTGTCGTGTCTTGAATTAATATATTAAATTTACGATTTTCAATAAATGAACGTATTTCATATTCTGCGTCTAAATGAAGTTATTTATGTGAAGTTCATAAAACACAGCCAAGACTGATTGTTATTCTAAGAAAAGAAGAATATTCGAATAAGTATTTTCGATAATATTTTGAGAAAGGAAAATCAAAACCAACAAAATTTATTTGGCTTCCAAAAATGGTCCTCTAGGATAATACAAAGTAATGTAATATTTTGAAGTCGGTAAATATATTTGATTTCTAACCGATGATTTGAATAAATAAATTTCATAAAACTATTACACTTTACATTTATATTAGGTCCTTACATATGAAATTGGCGTTTTGCCGTACTGGCAAATTTGATCTCAAATATCTTCTCTTTGGTTAGGAATTCCAAATCCAAATTTATACAGCTATTTACTCATGTATTTGTGTTTTGAAAATTATAATTCATTTGTTTTTTCCTCAATTGTTTTTTTCTTTGCGTCACTCAGTTTACAAAATGAAAAACTTGAAATATCGCGTTATTTAAGAGTACGAGTTCCACCGTGGCACCAGTGCTGCAGAAACGGCTCGAAGGATTAATGATGTGTATGGCGACGGTGCCGCAAAAGAAAACACAGTGCTTTTTTGGTTCCAACGTTTTCGTTCTGGAAATTTCGACCTGCAGAACAAGCCCCGTGGACGGCCGGAGACCAAAGTTGATAATGAAGAATTGAAGGCTATTGTGGAAGCGGATCCATCGCAAACCACATCCGAGTTAGCTGCAGGCTGCGGTGTTAGTGATAAAACTGTTTTAATCCACTTGAAGCAAATTGGTAAGGTGAAAAAGCTTGAAAGGTGGGTACCTCACGAATTGAGTGAAGCAAATCAACAAACGCGCGTTGACTGCTGCGTTGCATTACTCAACCGGCACAATAATGAAGGGATTTTAAATCGAATCATTACCTGTGATGAAAAGTGGATCCTGTACGATAATCGGAAGCGCTCATCGCAATGGCTGAACCCTGCCGAACCAGCCAAACCATGCCCCAAGCGAAAATTGACTCCAAAAAAGTTACTTGTGAGCGTTTGGTGGACTAGTGCTGGTGTCGTTCACTACAGCTTTCTTAAATCTGGCCAGACGATTACGGCAGATGTCTATTGTCAGCAACTGCAAACCATGATGGAAAGCTAGCTGCTAAACAACCGAGGCTGGTTAATCGCTCTAGGCCACTGCTGCTTCATGATAACGCTAGACCACACACTGCACAACAGACGGCTACCAAATTAGAGGAGCTTCAATTGGAATGTCTAAGACATCCACCGTACTCTCCGGACCTTGCCCCAACAGATTACCATTTTTTTCGAAATTTGGATAACTTCTTGCAAAGGAAATAATTCAACTCCGATGGGGCAGTCCAAACCGCCTTCAAAGATTTTATTGATTCCCGTCCGAATAGTTTTTTTAGTAAAGGGATCGATGAACTACCTATGAGATGGCAAAAGTGCATAGATAGCAATGGTACATACTTTGATTAAATAAATATATTATAATAAAAAAAAATCGGCTTTATGTTCCTCCAATACTAAACGCCAATTTCATATGTAAGGACCTAATATATTGTCCCTTTGGAGGTAAAACTCACTGAGTGACAGTCAACGTGTGATATTAAAATTAATAAAAATTTTAAAATTATGAGTTTTATCACTAAATAACTATATATAGACACAGAATATTCACTTACAGAATCTTACCTGAAATAGAGATGGAAAAAATATGAATGTTGGTATTCATATCACATTTTGTCCAATGACCTGTATAAAAATAAAAGCAACAATATCCCACTGACGTTTTTCTGAAATAAGTCCAAAAACCCATCACTACTCGAGGAAACTTTTTATAGTGATTTATGAAGCTATATTTCCTAAAACTAATAGTATAAATAAACTAAGAGCCAGAGATCGCCAGACTTGAGTTATAGTATCAAACCTGAAATATTTTCTGTAGATGTGCACTAAAGTAGGCAAGAAGGTTTGGATATTACCACATTTGAGTTCGGGATATCTTGCAGACTACTGATACCTAAAAATGCATAATTAAAACGTTGAAATAACAAACCTGATCTTTAAATATGTTTAACGGGACAGTAGGTAGGTACTATACACTCATATTGATGATTGCCAGGCGCTTTTTGCTCGTCATCTCTTCCACCAGATGCTTTGAAGGTCTTGAAATAGTGATTTCATTTACGTTATAGTAACAAATCTGTGAAATACTTTATTCGAGCCAATATTACCTTATTACGCACTTTTTTGTCCCTGTATTTAATGAATGAGTTTTTTTTAGTACACTTGTACCTATGCTTATTTTAGGTTAAGAAATAATATTTATGTGTATTTTTTGCGTTTGTCGTTTACTCTAAAAAATATTAAGAGTAAATAGGCAAAAGTGTTTGTAAATGCACTGTTACAAACACAAGTGGCTTTCCTTGAGTTAACGGACTTTTTTCTACCTGTTATCTGCCATATCCCCCGACTCAAATATCGTAATATCCAAGACTTCTTACCTACGATAGTGTACATGTACAGAAAATATTTCAGGTTTGACAGGCACTATAGCGTAAGGCCTCGGGTACCATATGAGCGACAAAGTGTCAATGCGCCCGAGTAGTAAGGGTCACATTGACGGCACAGTACTGAGCTTAGTCACATCGTGGCCGTCTTCCCTCACTACTCGGGTGCATTGACGCTCTGCCGCTCTGCCGCTCACCGCTCGTACCGGAGGCCTAAGTCTAAGGCGATTGCTGGCTCCTACTCTAATAAAATCTCAGAACGTCCTTAACTAGTTATCCTGTTTTTCAAAAAGTTTTTTTTTTGTATACAGCCGTTGCTCTTATATCCCTCGTATATAGGTACTAAAAAAGCTACAGCCAGGATAACGGTCACTTCTTAATTTTTAATTATTCACTGTGTTCTGTAAAAATGTTTCCCTGAAGGGTGTGAATTACTCTAATAACTATCTCTAAGGTTCTAAGGTACAATTCTCTATTCATTTGAATTAATCTGGCTCCTAAATTGTATGTCTACATGTTATATTTTTACTTTTCATGCTTATTTCTATGGACACTGTTGACTTCATATTGTATACTTTAACTGTAGCATTCATTGTACATATGTAACTTGCTATTCCCATTTAATGGATGATAAGTTTGTTCCAATTGTCATTTGTCTGAGGCAGAGAAGAGGTTTTGTGTGGAGGCCTCCCCGTCCGGCTCGCATTCCCAGGAGTGTCAGCGGGGCTGTGAGTACGGCAAATTTAGCATTAAAAAAATGCCTTACATGGGTAACGAAATTGTAGGGCCGATATGGAAGCTATTGCTCGTAGAACGGCTCTGGGTGTGTAGTGGGTCCCTCTTCTCTGTCCTATAAAGATAATTCGCACGCGCACCTAAGCGACCGTGATCACTCTACTTTTTTTTTGCCAATTCCAGGAATTCCAGGATGTTGTACCTATTTCTGTACATTAAAGTTGGCACTAGAACTCCATTTTGTACCAGCCTTGCTTCGTGCGACAGATTCCTATTAGCCATAATAGCATTCAGCTCAGACAACAACAATTTCCGTGATGTAGAGTTACTAAGATTTTAACACACCCCATGAGAATACTAATTATTTTCTCTAGGTTTTATTTAAACAAAAAATTAACTCATGAAAACCAAGTTTTTATTTTACTCCCTTTCTTTGTAAATTAAGTTGACCATCATGTAATTAAACAATTGACTGACTGAAAATGAAACACATCTAGAAAAATATCTATGTCAAAAATGTCTAAAAATATCTCCATTTGAATTTTCTTTTCGTTTTATTTCCTCTTACATTACTTTTGGCGAATGAAAATCTTAACAATTAAAGACAAATTAAAACATAACATAACACTAAACTTACAGGAATTAAATATATTTCTAAAATGTCAGATGTTTTGAGTTTTGATAAGACTTCATGCTTTGAAGATTGAATTCTAAAAACATTTGTCAGTCAATTTAATCAAGATTTTGATTGATTCAATTATCAGTAATATCGTACCTTATGAATTTCTAGCGTCAAATGATTTAAAATCGTCTGAATCAGATTAGAGTAATGTAGCAGAAATATAAAAGAAATAAATTATTATTTGATTTCTTCCCAAAAAAACGAATTTCGCCGTCATCTGTGAACCGATTGTCATAAATTGTCGAAATTCGTAGTAAAGTACCTATTATACAGACAGAGTAATTCAAATTTTATATATTCCGTGACACCATCAGGCCGCCGCAAACTTTTCTGTAATGATTCCAATTTGAAAAAAAAAACATTAAAATTTCTAAAAATCCAAAACTATACTATAATTATTAATTTTCTTAACGAAAAATTGATAGATCATTTTTATCGTTGCCACGAGTCTGCTTGCAAAGTTTCAGCTCGATTGGATCACGGGAAAAGGGTTAAAAATCGATTCAAAGTTTTTCGTCAGACAAACAAACAAACAGACGCTTCAAATTAAAAGAAAGGAAGTAAAAATACGTTGACTTTGAAATAATGCTTTCATGATAATGTTTAAATTTTAATCAATTTTTTTCTTCAAGTGTTACTATTTTATTTGTCAACGCCACCCACTGTAAAAGTTAATTATAAATAACCAACAACACAACCTTTGTTTAGTTTTTGGTACAGCAAAGAGCCTCGTGATTACGTATGCAGGGCGCTTCTCTTTACATCCGCTGTAGTTTCCGGTAAATGCTAATTCGGGTACAGAGATGTCGCGATGTTTCCAACCAACGGAAAATACATCTGTAACTTCGGATCCCTCTGGTCTTTAAGGATAAACAAAATATGCAAATCCGCGATACTTTAGATACGCCTTTAAATTATAATAAAAAAATACTATACAGATAACATAAAAATTCAAGATTGGTTAGAGAAATTCATTTAAATACCGTTGAATAAATCTATTGTATTCATTAAAATTAGTATCAGTAATATATGCTCCCAAGCGGGGTTTACATTTGTATCAGTTGCTTTCTGTATTCATCTCTGGGTCACGTCATGTAACCCCAACATTGACATATTTCACATGATACAACCTCAGTTTAAGAGCTAAATTATATCGCTCCTGACCGAAAATAGTTTGAGCGTGTAAGACGGACTCTTCGGAAATCAACCTAAACAAAAATTTTATAGCCACAAAGCGCGGGTACACATTTTCTGTCTTAGTTGACCTGGGAGCCTACATGCCTGTTATGTAGTGCGGAGAATGTGAACTTCGTTCATCTTGTAATCACTAACTGTAGTATACTTATATTGTATAATGTATTAATGTTTTATTTTAATGTATCATCGTAAATTGTAACTGTACAATCACCTTGTCCTAAATGACTATCCATTAGGGTCATTCTGACATGTCGATAGTCTTTAAATTAAAAAATTAAAATCTTGGTTTACACAACGCCTCTGTATCTTCTAGTACTCTGTGTCTAGGACTTGAATAGTATGCGACAAACATTGAGGTCAGCATCTACTTCAGCTGCCGGAAGGGTTGTAGAACCGATGAACTGTGTTTAATGAACGGGCCAATTCCAAAAGACATAGTTTAGTGAAAGGGCATTTACGGTGGCAGCCTCAAATGCGTGGAAATCTCTACCATTTGTAAAACGAAACAATACGTCAGAAACTTTTAACAGTCATCATTGAATAAAAAAAGTAACCCATAAAAAACAAGTTTTTATTATACTCCCTTTCTCATTTACTAGCGGAAACTGGTTTGGCGCTAAACCTACGCGTTGGGCTTCGGTCGAGCGACGCTACGAAAAGGAGTAATAAAAAAATTCCAAAAATCCAAAATTATACTATAAACAGGTTCCGTGTCTACCAGACGCGTAAGTTGTATAAAAAAACCATTAAAAATTTGAAAAATCCAAAAATTTACTAATTTTTTTTAACGAAAATATGATAGATCTTCTTGAACGTCGCCACGAGTCTGCTTGCAAAGTTTCAGCTCGATTGGATCACGGGAAAAGAGTCAAAATCGATTCAAAGTTTTTTCGACGGCAAGCCGGCAAGCAAGCAAGCAGACGCCACGAGTAAAAAAAAAATATAAAAGAAATAAAGGAGGTAAAAATAGAGCTATTATGTTCAATTGAATATGTGCGTGGTTAATATTGGTTAATAATATTTATTATTGGGGAAACGAAGAAATATTAATAAAAAAATAAATTCTCAATATTCGACATAATTCACGTTTATCAGAAATATTTAGAAAACTGTACAAGTTCGTCTTGAAGTCGGTCATCTCTATAACTGTTGATGTTATGTAGAATATTGTCACATGTCGTGGCTGCGGGAGGACAAATTAAAGCACCGGAAAGTAATTAGAAATTTATTAACTAATGATTAATCAATTTTTTTTCTTTGTATATTGATCAATTAATTATTCAATATACAAAGTCAACTCACAGTTATTAAACTTGACGCTATTCTTTAATCTACACTATTTCGCAATATATTAGTCGTCTATAATTTGGGAAACACGTATTTATCGTTCGTAGAATATTCAATTCTTGCACATAGAAGTCGCCCTGGTTTATTTCGCCAATTAGGTACTTCGCTCAATTATTTCACTTCATTTATCGCTTCTATTAACTCACGACTGGCCACCCAGCCCTTGCGGCTCGCGGCTGACTTCGCACCGAAGTTTCAAAAAATCATCCTTGAGCCGCGGCGTAGTGTCGTATTTATATAAAAAAAACTGGATTATCAAACCTTCTAGATTATTCTAGTGTTTAGGAGAAGTTTCTCGTCGCTTCTAGATTTTTCCAAGTGTTCCCTCTTGAATATTGTAGCTAATTCCAGAGTTGGGAAGTGTATTAAGCCACATATTCACTAGGGGACAAATTGTCCCTCAACATCATGCGCGGCATAGATTCTACGTGACGCTGCAACGTCGCGCACTGTTCCGCGACGTCGCGCGCAACTTAGCGCTGCATTTCTACGTGCCGCGGCAACGTTGCCATGCGCACGGTATCCGAGCGAGCACACAGGAACGTCGTACCGCGCGTCAGTACCAAGTGGTATGTTGACAAGCTGAGATGCGTGCTCTACGGTTACATATGCTATATGATGTGATATAAAACAGTGTTCCGTAATATTTTGTCTTGCTTAGCTATGGAAGATCCAATCATTTGTAATAAATTTTCAAAATCAGTTGTTGTCATTCGAATGAAATTGACAAATGATCTGTCAAACATTCGAAGATCGCATAGAAAATCCATTCTTATTTTCCTTTTTAGTAAATACTTTCGCACCCACCACCTTTTTCTGCCCTTAATTTTCGATAAACTCGTCAGAGTAAATAGATACGCAGCACTAATCATCATAACCCTTTTGTGCGACATTTCCACGACAAATGATATGTGAGTTAGGGTGTGTACCTACACGTCAAATGACCGCGTCATTGTCCCCGAAACGTGAGCATAGACGGTGATGCGACATGCCGTTGCGCTATTTGTTCCCTAGTGAATACATGGCTTTACAGATTGTAGTGGAATTGACATATTGCGGGGAATTCTGTGCGTTATATCTTTTGCCATTTCGTTACAATATGTTTGACTCATAATTAAGAAAGATATCTACCTCTATAAATACTGTGGACGCGCTATGTAATACACTGTATTAAAATAAAAAATGTGATTCATGTTTCGATTCTATTATAGATACTATAAATATAAGATTCGCGTTGAATCCAAAGTTGACAGAATATCAGATATATTGAAGCCTTGGAGACAGCTACATTTATATTCAGTTAAAGGAATAAAATTGTTTACCTCATAAATATGTACCTCGGCAGAGCCTCGGAGAAAGAACAAGAGACAAAATAGATTCGAGGAAGGCCTGAGATACGCAAAAGGTTTTGAATTCGTCACGAAAGACGTCATCAGCTTATAATGATGACGCCCGTGCTTAAAATATGACTGAATATATTTCTGCAAATAAACACGGTTTTCTTTTTTTACACCTAATGTTTTTCAAATGTTTTCACTCCGTTTTGAGAGGGAAATGGTACGTCTGTTTGGTACATTTATATTGAGATCTCTTACATAATCATCAAGTCACATTTATTGTGTAGAATTGATTTTTTAAATATTATTTTTAAAACATACGTACAAGGAATAAGTTTCAATATTAAATCAATATTATTATTTTCAAATTAAGCCAAAAAAAGGCCTGTGCTTTGAAAATAGACTTGGAAAATAGAAAATGACTTGCTGGTCTGGCTGAGACTAAACCTCCAACAACCTTATTACCAAATGAGTATCTTAAGACCAGAAGTCCAACAAGCATGACATAGTAAAAGTTAGTGATAATTTAATGTAAGATCAAGATGTTTCAGAGGTTCCAAAATTGGTCGGTTGCATCCGAAAGCAAAAGAAACTCACTTTTAGCAAAAAAAGTTATATAACCTATCAAATAATGAAAAATTATAAATGAATAGTTATTAAATTATTTAAAACCTTCATCTAGGCTATATAGTGTAGGTGATCTAAGGTTTATAGTATACTCGACCTTAAAATTTAATATTCACATAAATTATATACTAAAAAGTTCATTTAGAATGCTAGGCTTCATTCTTCGCGTACCTAACTGTAATCTTTCATTGTTTTCAAGAGCAATAAACTTATATAAATGTTTAATTTGTAGTAAGCTTTAATATGCATCGCCATATTATGACAAATATATAAAAATGATAGAATCCATCCAAAAGAGATTTACTAGAATTTAAATTTAGAGAGAAGGTACCAGCAATCAACTTGAATCATACCGAGATAGATTAATTCATTGTTCGAAGAATATTTTTTACTTCTTCTGAAAGAAGGCTTGAACTTTGTGGTGACATTATTATTAAAATAAAACACAAATCACTTTGTTTTCATCACTTTATTAGATTATACAATCTACATGTTTCGAGAACAATGTAGATTGTATTATCTAATAATGTAGTGAAACAAAGTGATTTGTGTTTTATTTTAGGATTAATTCACTTTCATCTACTGTCTTTTCTAATAGGAGAATAATCGCTGATTTAATGATACTATATAAAAATGGTTACCTTGATGTACAAAATGTTCTTTGCGAAGTTAAAATAGCAGTTCCCATCAGAATCACTTCAATACGTAATATTTTTCATTTATAGAATTTGAATGCAAATATCTGATACTTCTCTCTATTTCCGCGTCTCATTAAAACGTATAATATATTTTCAGACTGCAAATCGAAATTCAAAAAGAACATTCTATTGCAATTGACAATATAATGATCATAGATGCCACAGTTAAAACAACTACCTTTTGTATGATAATGCCTTTTGTAATATAAAAATGTAACATAATATTTATGTGAAATTCTGTGCTTTTCTGAAAATAGCAATACTGGGATGTCGGATCATTATCCCAATTTTGACAGGTATGTATAACATTGTGTTGCAGCCAATTTCGATGTTTAAGGTTTTTCATGAATGAATTCAATCAATCAGGAAGCTCTAAAACGTGAACGAAGTGTTAAGTTATTCACAATTACGAATAATGTAATCTCTAATTGATTGAATTCTTAAATTTCAAACCTATCAAACATGACACCCTGAAATAGCAATATTGCTTAGTTCAGAATACGGATGATTATGTTATACCATCGTGCACACAATTTATGGGCATTTCATGCCTGTGTTTGTGCTAAACTATATAAAATAAAACAAATGTCACTATATGCAAAGGAAGAGATACACATACAATTAACTATATATAGTGATAGCGTAGTTGTATTGAATAAAACGAGAGGGGTAAATAAATACCATATACAAAACTTTCTAAATTTGATAGATGTGTAGTCGATTGTACACAATTTAACGTTTATTTCATTGTGTAAATTGATTTCTTAAGCCAGCCAATGACAGGTCGTAAACATACTTTCTCATGTAAATAGCTTCTTAATCTCTCTGAGATATCTATAATTAATATTAATTACGTGTGTTTCTCATGCTCATCATCATCTGCATCCCCTTCACCTAGTAGGGTCGCGGGCCCAAAGACTCGACAAGGAGCTTCAACCAGTCCAGACCCGTTCTATTTTCATACAAATTTTTTATTGCTTTTCCCAGCTTAATCTGGGGCGACCCACCGATGTATTCCTTCCGGGGTTACCATGTGAAATCTTCATGGTGTTTGTTTCTTAGGCATTATGAGCACGTGTCCAACCCACCTCATTTGTGATTTTTCTATATGTAGGTGTAAGGGACTCCATGCCGAGTATGTGCCTTATGTCGGCACTTCTCTCTCTGTCCATCAGTGTGACTCCCGCTACCCCCCTTAGAAAACTCATCTTAGCAGCCTGGATCCTTGCTCTCACTCTCTCCGTTAGGATCTAAATTTGATGGGCATGTATTAGGGTGGGCCTGTACACAGATTTGAAAACAGTCAGTTTTGCCTTGACACTAAGCTCGGATTTTCTTATCACCGTACTATATAGAAAACATAGAACTCCGGCCGCATTTTGGATTTTTCTATCTATTGCACTTTCTTGCCTCCCATCGTGCGTGTGTTTCTTTGATTTTATTGACTTGTCTGATTAATGTACATTTTTATGACATATTTAAGGATTATTTATATTTAAGTGCTTAAGAAATTTTTTGACCTTTAACTTTTTTAAAACCCTGGGGATATATTCATCATTAACCATGCATATCACGTATTCGGTTCTCGTTTCGGGAAACGATAAGTTAGATATATTTTTTATATAGTTATATTTTAAAAAATATTAAGGATATTGAAATATCTCCAACTCGTTTATAAAAAAGTTTTCGTTCATTATCATTTTTTTCATTATTAGTTATGTAACACTGTAATGTGGTGAAAGAATTCGGAGAAATTACGCACGATCGGAAACCCTCGTAATATGTAGAAGACATCAAAACTAAAGAACTGGAACGCCCTATACCAGTCTAGAATCATCTACAGCATTCGAGAAATGTCTGGATCAGACTGGAAGCGAGGGTAACATTCTGGCAAACACTAGAAATGAAAACAATAATCTCGGAGGTTCGAAAAATCAATGTGTTTCGTATAAAAGACGGAAGGAGTGCCGCGGCGCATCATGATTGTTTTGACATTTAACCGATATAACAATATAACTAGAGATAAAACCGACCGCAGTATTACCAATGCATAGATTAATCGAAGTGACAGATATCGGGGGAAGTATTTACGTAGAGAATAAAACAGAAAATTCTAACAAGCGATAGTAAAATGTTTCACAGTCGAGTGATTAATTGCGAAATAGTATGAATTTAAGAATAGTGCTTGAATTTAATTCATGTCCAGTGACATTGTGAATTTATAAAAATAATTATTTAATCGATAATTAATTTCCAGTGTTTTCATTCGCATCCCGCAGCCGCGTGCCGCGACAATATATTATCTTTAACGTGCCGATGTGACATTAAAGTACTAAGTGAAAAAAATATATTACGAATAAAGTAACAATACATTACAGAATACGCTTTTATGGTTCATAAAATAAAATAGAAACACTGGGGAATGTATAATTATGGTATACATTCACTAGCGAATATTTATGTTATCTATACCTGTAAAACTCAATGTTTGTCTGTTCTCTATACAAATCTACACCGTTTGTCCAATTCGATTCAAATTTTGCATACTTATACTTAAGGACCCGGCGGGTAACACAGGTGACATTTTCCCCTATTTTTTATCCTTTCCCTTCCCCCTGATATATATTCGATGCAAATCTGTAACGTTTGACCGATTGGACTCAAAATTAGGAAACTTATTGTTTAGGAATCGGCGGGCAACAAAGGTGACATTTCCGCCATATTCTTTTACACCTTCCCCTCCCCCTGATATATTTTTGATGCAAATCTGTACCGTTTGACCGATCGTACTCAAAATTTGCAAACTTATTCTTTACGACCAGTCGGATAATAAGGCGACATTTCCTTTTCTCCCTCTAACCTATCCCCTCCCCAGATATATTTTCTGTACAAATCTCTACCGCTTCACCGATTGGACTCTAATTTTACATACATAGGTATTTCTGACGGAAAAAATATGCCATATTTCTTCTCCAGACATCCACTTCATCCCAGCCTTGATTAAATGGAAACATTGTTTTAATTAGAGGCTTTTCAAAAAAATAGAATATTTGTTTCCCCCACAAACTTATTTTCAACTTTATCCTTTACCCGTGCAATGCCGGGTAAAAACAGCTAGTAAATTATAAGGTTGACCTTGGTACCCACACTTTAAGCAAAAGTCTTTCAAAAACGTTAACACTAGACCCTCAATATTCGTCATAATCCGTTTCCGATGGAAGGATGAATACCAAAAAGGAAGAACATCAAACGAATTTTTGCCGTGGGAATTAACTAAAAACGGTTATAATTCCCCACTCAGAATTTTGCATATCTATTCATTAACAACAACAACAAAAAATCTCGAAAAATCATCGCAAACTACAGAGCATTTAACAGAGACTAACTAAAACCCTTATTTAGGCAGAGGGGTCAAACCGCAGCGGAAGCATGTTCACCATTGCGTAAATTTAAGATACATTTATATTGCACTTAAAGTACCTATTTATTCTTGCATTTTAAATCCCCAGTACACAAAACGCAATTTTTACAATAGGTACCTAGGTGGTTTCTACTTTTTAAAAATATTTATTTTGACATTGTCGTAATTGTTTCGAAATTTACAAGCTCATAGTATTTTTTTTAAACAACTCAAATCGTATTGAAATCAGCCATGAAACCAGACCAGAAATTTACGGTAATTCATGTCCATATCGAGTAGCTTGTTGGTCTTGTGGTTAGGACTCTCGCCTCGTGATCCAAAGGTCGCAGGTTCGAATCTCACTCCAGACAAGCAAGTTAGTCCTATTTTCATAGCAGCGTTTAGTTTAATTTGAAAATAGGAAGAATATTGATGTGACACGAATTCAGTGTCCGCATCTCTATTTAAAAAAAAAACTATATATATATATATTGGTGGTCTATGCTCACGACAGAGATTAACTCTTTGTGAGCCGTGAATATACTGTAGGTCCACATTTATGTACTCGTGTGTAGGCCTACAGTATATTACAATAAACTACAGGCCTTCATACATACATTACAGTTCACTTCAAAAAATTTGACCAGAAACTTTTGGATTTAAAAAAACAATGATTGATATTAAGAGTTTTTATTTTATAGAAGCTAGAGAGGTTGGAAAGGTTTGGAAGGTATGTGTCCTTCCATTATGACATCAGGTAATGTCGTTTCTGGTAACGGTGATGGACCTGGATGCTACCGCCAAAGTCTGACTACTATATATCTAACATATATATATCTATCTAACAAAAATTATAAATCTAACAAAATATATCTATATCTAACAAAAATTCCAACAAAAAAATAGGACGATTATTGAGAACCCACTGTATACACGAAAATAATCAGAAGTTGCCCTTGCGATGGAATTTTTTAAAACCCTTCTTGCGAAAAAGAAGTTTAAAAAAAAACTTATAACCTTGACTTTGTGATTGGACATAGGTTATTTATAATTTCAAAAATCTTACAAACTTTGTACAAGCCAGATTGGTTTTGTTGATGTCAAACCGACCGTCATGAGTACGTCTTTAAAAAAATACTAGAAAAGGTGGTATCGAAACCGGTAGATGAAGAATATAGTTATATTATTTATTGAATTGGTTATAAAAGAATGTTAGTAAACTTAGTAAAAACCACTACTAGATTTACGGTCTACCGGTTTCGAGACGTAACGGTTTCTTCGTCAGAACTAACACTACGCTACTATAATCACAATATTATACACCCCAACCATAGTATTGTCAAACTATCACCACTATTTTTCACATGCGTGTTAATCTTGTCAGAGACAAGCATGCACTGATTATGAATTGAACTACTGAACATTGAACTACTGAACAATTCCGGGAATTCAGGGACTCTCGCTCGTTAGATTCCTGAATTATTTTATTATATTATTATATATTATTTATTTATTCATTTATAATATTCATATTTATAAATATAATTATAATAATACAGTTTACACAAATTTTGTAACTTTTTGAAAGTTAATAATTGATTAATCATTATAAACTGACCTACACCTCGTCTCAGAATGGTTGTTTAGGTTTTAAATAAATATGTATGCAAGTTGTTATAATTTTTATTTTTCTTCTATGGCGCTACAGTTAAAAATTAAGCCATGGTAATCACGGTGGCAATAACGATGGTGCTTATCCACCCTCTACTTATTGTCATGTATTTCTTCTATAATCATTACAATTGTTAAATAAAATAGATTTCAATGACCGATTTCAGAACTTCTCAACTTAAGTTAAGAAGTACAAAACAGTAGAAGCAGCCAGCGTAAAATGCTGGGACAATACAAAAGCAAGGACAAATGAAAATTACTAACAAGATGGAGACAAGGTCTGGACTATCTAATCAGAGATTGTTTAAATCTGGACAGACTTACACCAAAGAAGTCCAGATCCTGTCTTGAGTTTATAAGACGACATAACCGTGACATGGGAGCGTGGAATCCATAATTGGTTCTATGATGGCTAAGGAACAACAGTTCATTATTTCTGAGTCTACGGGAAGGGATATTGAATTTTATTTGGCCCAGTAACGAAGGCACATCAATGTGGCCGTTTAATATTTTGAATATGGTGATGAATTTTTTTCTCTACGTTTTTGGAGGTTATATTATAATTATTCTTCTCTTTGCAGAATGGGATCCGAGTGTCGACGGACCTCCAGCAGAGGTGGAGGTGAGCGTGAGGACTATTCCGGGAGAACAGAACTCCACAGTTGGATATCCTCTCCTCGAAGGTAAAACTATTTTGATCAATGTCTACAATCCAAACTTGATCGTTTTCACAATATTTTCATATGTATATTCTGAGAACACAATTACTGGATTTTTCTTTCAAATCAGACTTCGGTTGGACTGTCCAACGATGTTATAATATAATTATTGTTCATATTTTTTTAAGGAAATGCTTCAAGAGTAAATGGATCTATAATAATAAAATTGATTAAAAGCCTGTTTAGCTATGGGTTTTGCAAAATAATTTAATAAGTTTACGTTAAATTTAGCAAATCGAGAGCAAATACGAAAATCGTGTACTGGGGCCTCTTAATTTTCTTTCTTATTCTGCCTTAAAAACTGACTTTTTTAGTCATTTTCTTTATAATCATTATAATATGTTTATCGAATTTCAGTTTTATATCAATCGTTACTGCTAAATATTTTATTTCATTCACCTCTTCAGTGTATTATTCTTACTATTTAACAATGCAGAGATGAGTTCTAGTTTATTTTGAATTTTATAGACACGTTTATCAATATTATTTCCAGCTACGTATATTAATGTACCGTCCGCAAATAATTGTATCTCGCAATTTTCAAGGCATTTTGTTATTTTATTCACATAAATGATAAATATTCTAGGACCCAACACTGATCCTTGTGGGACACCGTTTTCAATTTAATTCGACGAATTTATTCTAGCAATGCACAAGTATTTTACTTATGTTTTTACGAGTTACTAAATACTGTGAGTTTCAGGTTATATTAATAGCAGGCTAAAGTCTTGGATCCAGGCGAATAGACAAGCGAATTGTGAATCCTTGCGATAGATAGATAGTACTATTAAAATGTACCAGTTACGAACGTAATATTCTATCGCGACAAATAAGTTCGACTTACGGAATAGTATTCCAGTTAAAGTTTGTGTCCAGTGACTTTTTTTGATTAAAAGTTTTATTTAATTACATGTGTTTTATGTGAACCCTTCTGCGGCGAACTTAAGATAATATATTTAAATTCTCTATGTCGAAGAGTGCGCGCGTATTACTATTGTTGAGAGTATGAAGAAGCCCCATGCGTGGAGCGTGCTCGCTGCGCGCGTTCAGATGCGTTCTGAATCATGCGCTGAAGTGCATGCGCAGCACCTTTTCTGATGCATTTTGGATGACGTATAAGAGGCAAAGAAAGGCATTTCTGTAATACAATTACTTGTCTTTCACATTTAAAAAAAATACCTTAAACAATGGAATCACATGCTCCAATAATTACCGCCCGGGACGAGCATCTGGCACGCGATCTTATCACAGTGAAATGATTTAATAACTTACATTTTTGACTCAATTAATATTTTAATTATACGCCGGTAAAAAAAGTTTTTCACTTTGCGTTTCTTTTTTAATACGCTCCAAAAAACAAGGAATTTTTTGACATAATTTAAGAGCATTTCGCTCTATTGCCCGGGATATGGACCGTTTCTATTTATGTACGTCCCTTTGTCCCTATTAACTTTCCTCATTACGTCAAAAAAATATTTCCGGCCAATTAGCATCATTTACAAGAGCAAGTACATATTATATAGCTATAGCCGAAAACTCGCTTTTAACCCTTCTATGCTCTAAACTTTATCGAGCAAAAAACACATTTTTTCCAAGAAATTATTTCCGTTCGTGTCCTTTTATTTATTTATTTATTTTTACGCTTCAACAGGCCAGCAGGCCCAATTACAGAAGCAAAATACATCACAAAACACCCAGGCTTAAGTAAATCACATTAACATAACTTTTTTCAATTTTTGCAAGGTTTTTATCACTTTATTCGACTTGTATTAAAGCGAAAGAATTTTTCATAATCGACATAAGTTACTGTAATGATAATTCAACTTTTTGCAAAAAATAAGTAAGCAATATTGAAAAAAAATGCAAACTATGATATGAAAAATTCATTCCCTTTAATACAAGTCAAATAATATGATAAAAACCTTCCAATTCCGATTGGAATTTTTTGGTTTTTATTATTTTATTTAGTTTTTATTGAAACTAATGAATTTTTTATAATCGGCATAAGTTACTGTAATGATAGTTCAACTTTTTGCAAAAAATAAGTAAGAAATTTTGAAAAAAAAATGCAAATTTGATATTGCACATCTCCTAAATTGATATTATATTAGGCCATGGTTGCTTGAACATTTTAGACTTATAACATAGTCAGGAATCTACCTGCCAAACTTCTGTTGCTATCTCTGGTACATCCTGTATTATATCTGGTGTCGTGTGTGATAAAGATGTTGCAGATTAAAAATGACACTATTTGTGTAAGTGAAAATAACTTTTTGCAGGAAAAAATAAGGGTAGTTTGATCTTGAAACCAATAAGCTTAAAAGGGTTTAGAGTGTTATGTACGAAGAGACAAGACCACGTGCCTGAAGATGGTTTATGTCAAAAAATCTGGGATACCCAGCGGGGCTGGAGGAGAGGCTAAGACAAGGAATTATTGTGCATAGTCACGCTCGTTAGTTTTTATGTCTCACTATGTTTAAAAAATATTTTTTTAATATTTATACCGCACATCAGCTCCAAAAATTCAACAATAATATTCATTTTGTGTGGCAGTCTTTTTGATAAATTTAAAATTAAATAAACGCAAATTCAAGAACACATTCAACCTCACAAATATGAATGTGTTTTTGAATTTAAAATCGGTTGTACCAAATGTGTCCAAATAAAATGAATTAATTGTTTAATTCTGGCGTCCATCTAGCGGTAGTATTACAAAGTTATTTGAACTATCGTATCAAAAAAGTGGATTGCTCTATGGACAAAAATAAAAATTAATCAATTAATAAAAATGAGAATTACATATAAGGTCGATATATTCACGGAAATCTACAAGGCTCCTGTAGCTTAGTGGTCAGAGCACCTGCCCTTAGGTGACCCGGGTTCGAATCCCAGTAGTAGCCAACATATTTTTTCGTGGATTAGATTTTTCTGTATGTCTTTCTAATTGATTAATTAATTTGGTTTTAAAATAAACGTGATCGTACATGAGAAGCTCTAGTTAAATCTATTTTTTTTTTAATGTTATAACGTTTTCGAGATCAGTCTCATTATCAATATCAAATTTTTGAAAATTTCTTATTGATAATGAGACTAAAATACATTTTTTCAAAATGCATTTTCTATTTTATTTAAAATACTTTAATAGACATATTTTGTATTTAAATTATGCAAAAATTTTATTTTTATTTTTTTTTATACTTCGTAGTTTTTACACCTTTAATTTCATCGAAAATTCCTATTTTACGAACACACCCATCTTGTGTGCTTACCAATATTGAGACCAACTCTCTTATGTAGCTAGTAATAATGCTAACATTACAATAGATCTGGAAACACTACAATATTTAAAAGATGATGACAATAGATTAAATTCCTCCAACGATATCCGACTGTGAAAAAACTATTACATAAATATAATACTTGTTAACCAAGTTCTGCTCTTGACGAACGACTATTTTCATTCGGTGGAATGATAAAGAAACCACATAGACGGAACATGAAAGATGAACTTTTTGAACAAATATTGGTGTTCAAATCAGCGAAATGAATGACTTGTAAAAATCTTGAGTAACTAAAGGTGTTTTGAAAATATGTATTTTGCATTTTAATATTTTTAATAAACTATTTTGCACATATCATTGAAAGATTTGGCAGATACTTCGTGGTGCAACATTATAATTAAAAAAATATGTTTTACTTTACTTGCCAGCTTACGGCCAGCTTCCATTGTATTTAAATTGTATTTAGATTTAAATGGCCAGCTTCCATTCCATGTTAAATAGATTAATTAAAATTCCACTTAATACCATTGATTATGATAACGAAATAAATATAATTAAACATATTGCTATTAACAATGGATATAATTGCGCGTAAATATTGTTGAAATCAAAAATTAATAATAAACTTATCCAAGCATATTTATACTCGGGCAAAAATATTAAAACCACCGATAATACACTTTGGCGAAAAATTCTTTATAACTGTCCGATTCCTAATAAAATTACAAATTGTTTCCCTTCTCACATTAGACCAGCTTATTACACAAATAATATTGGTAAAATTCTTCTAAATTCAAAAACAAAAATAGATATGTTAGAAAAAAGTGGGGTATATGAAATAACTTGCGGAGACTGTGACAAAAAGTATATAGGCCAAACCACATAAAAGATCATCGCCCCTGTTTAAAAAATAACAATTTCTCCGAATTTTCCAATCATATAATTAACACTAATCATTCTTTCGATAGTCATAAATTAAAATTACTCCACTCGGTTCCTCATAGAGGATGGATAATGAGTAGTTTGGAAACCGTTGAAATCCTCAAAAATTGAAATTCTAGAAACACATTAATAAATAATATCACATTTCAGTCCACTTCACCACTCCTAGAGCTGTTCGGCGAAAAAAATACCCTTCCCCGCCGCGCGCCCCCCTGACCCCCTGACCTACCCAATTAGAGTGATAAATTTTGTATTTAAAGTTAGTTATTATCTATACCTGATGATGAGAGGGACTGCTCCTCTCGAAACTATATTTGTAAATTAATAACTCATATTGTGTGTGTGTATTACAAAGTAAAGTAAAACATATTTTTATAAATTATTTTGCACATCTCTGATTATAAAATTTAAATAAAATGTATCTTGATATGAAAATTTATGTTGCTACAGGACTTTCTAGCACTACTTAGCTGTCTGGTGCTGCCAAATCTTTTAGAGCTAATAAACTTTGGGCTATAATATGAAACTTGTAATTGCTACCGCGTTTTCTAGTCCGTCAAACTTTGTAATTTCACAAAAGTACACAGTATCAAATTTGTATGAGACAGTGCACGTGTTTGCTCCTAAAAACAGCATACTTAGCTTTTTTTGGTTGCGCTTGTCAGTTAATAATAAATTGTACGTGCGTCAGAAAATAAGGTTGGCCCCGAAAATAAAAATCAGTCTCACTAAATCTTTACGTAATCTTTTTCTCCTGAATCTAAAAACAACCTATAAAAGGATTTTCATACATTCTCATATTTTAAGAAAATGACCTAATATGAATACAAAAACTATATTCTACTTTCCAGCTTATCAATAAGATTATTCTTATACAGGTTGTACCAGAGCTAGCAGCAGAAACTTGGCCGGGAGATTCCTGACTATGTTATGAGTCTAAAATGTTCATGCAACCATTACCTAATATCAATAGTTATGGAGATAAAAAGTATAGATATCAAAGTTTGCATTTTTTTTCAATATTTCTGGCATACTTTTTGTAAAAAGTTGAAATATCATTACAGTAACTTATATCGATTATGAAAAATTCATTTGCTTCAATACAACTTAAATAAAATGATAAAAACTTAATTTTTAAAAACAATTTTTTTCAATTTTTGCAAGGTTTTTATCATTTTATTCGACTTGTATTAAAGTGAATGAATTTTTCATAATCGATATAAGTTACTCTAATGATATTTCAACTTTTCGAAAAATATAAGTAAGAAATATTGACAAAAAAATGCAAACTTTGATATCGCATATCTCCATAACTATTGATATTAGGCGATGGTTCCTTGAACATTTTAGACACATAACATAGGCAGAAATCTACCGGTAAAGTTTCTGCTGCTAGCTCTGGTACACCCTGTATATATACATTTAAAATCAATATTGGCTGTAGAACCCAGATAGGTCTTTACTTTCTAGAGAATTTTCCTCCATTGATTTCTATTATATAGGTACTAGCAAAAACTTCGAAGGTGTCTTCCTCATCTAGTTTTGAATAGAAAATATTCTATGCAATTTGGGTGAAATGTCATAAACAGTTACGGAGATAAGCGTTACCAAGTGTACAATTTTTAAATATTTTTGGTTTATTTTTGTCAAACGTTATACTATCATGAAAGTAATATATTTTGTAAAATTAATTTTCTTTGATACAAGTCAAATAAAATTATTAAAAATTATTTAAACACTAGTTGCATAAAATTATTTTTATTTTATTTTCTTTATTTATCTTTAGGAAAGTTGTTGTGAAAAAAATAGTTAACTTTGCATTAAATTATGAACTTTCCACTGAAGATTTTTAATGATATGAGCAAAGTGTGACAATATAATTTAGTTTTTGTTGAGCGGGGGTGAGGAGCATGGAGTGGAACGCAGGCTAAGTATGAAGGATGGGAGTATACTGAAACATAAATTAAGTGAACTAGTGATGTCTCACAGAGATGAAATTATATTTTCATGGGAAAGTAGGTATGGAAGTCTAAAAAATTCCAAATCATAAAAAATAGATGTCTCATTAGTGACATCTGTGGTCATTTAAGGGCAATAAAAAATCTTTTTATGCCGGTCGCGCTAAGGATTATTACAACACACATACGAAACATGTTGTACAATTTAAATATATACAACTTCAAAAAATTTGAAAGACATGGTATTCTTTCTTGGGTGGAAATGGTGAACGTTACATTGTGTACCGTGATTACTTAAGCCAGTCGTACGATAGGTCGTAAACCCTATGAATACCCAAAGACTTCCATTTCTACTTTACCATAAAAATACAATTTCGTCTCTGTCAGACATCTATAATATATATTGATTATATTGGTAGTTCTTATCTTTCCAATAAATAATGATAATAGTGTTTATTCCAGCGTAACCAGGTTGTAAGTGCAAGACCTGGTCCGCCATATAAATTACACTTTACATATAGAACTATTAAATAATTTAAATACTATAAAATCAAAGATTTTCGAATCCAATAATATAAACCTAAAGCTCCGCAAGCAATTAATAAAAACTTATGTGTGGAGTATTTTGCTGTATAGATGTGAGACATGGTGCATTGGCGACAGAGAAAAAAAAACGATTAGAAGCCTTCGAAATGTGGACCTAGGAATTTCCTGGAGAGACCACATTACAAATGAAGAGGTTCTCAGCAGGATCGATGAAACCAAGCACACGATGAATACCATCTCGAAAAGGCGTGCAAAATGGATGGGGCATATCTTACGCCATGAAAATCTGCTGAAAAATATACTGGAGGGAATGGTAGAGGGAAAGATTGCCAGAGAGCGCTCTCGCCGTGAATATCTTGAGCAAGTGTGCCAAGATATGAATTGTGCCTCCTGCACAG
This sequence comes from Agrypnia vestita, assembly GCA_016648135.1. NCBI lineage: Eukaryota > Metazoa > Arthropoda > Insecta > Trichoptera > Phryganeidae > Agrypnia > Agrypnia vestita. Next base: position 82,825 of record JADDOH010005128.1, read on the forward strand.
AGCTGAAGAGCATCACCAAAGACCGAGCAGAATGGAGAAGGAGGTGTACTTTACTGCAAACCAATCCCACGGATTGAAACCCGGGAAGGAAGGATACTATAAAAATAAGACAATAAATATAAATTGACATATAAAGCAATTTCAAAGCCAACACGTTGGGCATTACCATGACTTTTATTTCATTTTAAAGTAGTTTACCTCTAAAAAATACCTCATTTATCCAGGTTACTGAGATCATCCAAAAATCAAGATTATGTCTCCATGGAGAGTTTATACATATACTTGTACAAAGAAGAAAATAAATGAAATTACCTGTCTGCAGAATGCCGTAAAGTAGAATGACACCATCAAACTAGAGAGACACGAATCACGATGATGAATCTGGCTGAGGAGTGGTTTCCTAATTAAGCCCAAAGTGGAATGTCTAGCCCGCTTTGCGTTTCACCTCTGTACACAAACCCGCCCTTGTCTTTCGCCGAGAAACAGCCTCCCTGGCCGACCCACCCTTCACCAGAGGCTCGGGGGATTTCGGCCTTATCAACCCTCCTAATGTGGTCACGCCTCCGCCCCCGGGGATAATGAGGTTGTAGTATCTCTAAATGCAAAACCTTCGCAGAAGGATTCTTCGCGCGGATTGTGGATGGAATGCTGAAGGAATTTTGGAGGGATCGAAGATTGAAAGTAATTGAATGTGAGAAATGAGAACAAAGCAAAAATTTTAAATTTTAACCCTCCGCATACGGTCCTTGAATTAAAATCGCGCGTCCCGGTGCTGTAAAGTATAGACTTTTATCGATTTTTAAGTAGGATATTATATGAATTTTTCATATTCGATATTAATTACTGTAATGATAGTCCAACGTTTTACAAAAAATAAGTCAGAAATATTAGGGAAAAAATGCAAACTTTGATGTTGCTTATCTCCTTAAGTATTGATAATTAGGTCATAATAGCTTAAACATTTTCGACTCATAATCAAGGCAGGAATATTTCCTCTGAACTGTCAGAGAGACCAACTTGAGAATGGTTATCCCAGTGTAACCGAAATACAGTACAAAAATAAAATATTTTTACAAATCCGCGAAGTTCCCGAAAAATAACCTTTTCATAATGCATATATATATATATATATATATATATATGTATTTTAAGACTAGCTGTCCATACCCGGCGTTGCACGGGTTAAGGATTAAGTTTGAAATAAATTTGTGAGGGTAAACAAAAGTTAGATTCGAACGGTATAAATTCGCATCAAAAATATATCAGGGGGAGGAGATAGGGTAAAAGAATAGGGGGGAATTGTCGCATATGTTATCCGCCGAATCCTAAAGAATATTTTTCCAAATTTTGCGTCCGATCGGTCAAACGGTACAGATTTGCATCGAAAATATATCAATGGGAGGGAAAAAGATATGAGAATAGGGGGAAATATCACCTATGTTACTGGCTGAGTCCTAACGAACAAGTTTCCAAATTTTGAGTCCGATCGGTCAAACGGTACAGATTTGCATCGAAAATATGTCAGGAGAAGGGGAATGGGGTATGAGAATAGGGGAGAAATATCGCCTATGTTACCCGCCGGTCCCAAAGCATGAGTATGCAAAATTTTAATCAAATCGGACAAACGGTGTGAATTTGTATAGAGAACAGACAGACAGACAGACATTTAATTTTATAGGAATAGACGTAATGATACTACTCTCCTACACATTAGAAGAGAAATATCCATTATAAGTAATTATCTGTATCTTTATTGTAAAAAAAAATGTATTTGTAAAAAAAATTTTAAAAAAATGTAATTAGTGACAATTTAAATTCAGCTTGTATTTAGAAGAAATCTGTGGATCCACATTCCACAAGTCGCTTTGGCGTCGTACGTGATTCCATGATTCCATTCTTAATCGCAAATATATGTTGATGTAGGTCATGGCCGCACTTCATACTCTTCATGCGGAAGAATGCGGCTTGAGCTTGCTCTGCATGACATTTAATTTCCATATACAAGTCCCAGTTTTAATTTAATCTGCATCCTATATATATATATCCTATTTAGTATTTTGTGTCTTGAATAATATATGTAGAAGAGGTCATTATTTATTTATATATATTTGTGCGCAACGCCATTGAAAAATTAGTAAAAAACAAAGTACATACTTACAAATTTTCTCAGGTTTTCACGGCTGTTCAGAATCTTGTGCATAGTTTTATGGGATATTCTGCCATGTATATCTAACTTCACTGGCCGACATTTCAGACGCCATTGCGGGGACCATCGTCAGGGCTAATGTGACGAGTAAGTTTTGATGTTAAGGTTTGGTATTGCAACATCAACACTTACTCATTACATCAGCTCTGACGATGGACCCTGCAAAGGGATCCGAAACATTAGACTATTAGAGGTCAGATATACACGACAGAATATCCTAAAAAACTGCACACACAAGACATCCTTACAGTTTAAACACTTTTGAGAAAAAGGACGTAAGATAGCAATCAAAATAAAAATAAAAAATTTAAAAAAACACCCGAAAAAAACACTAAATTACTAAAAAAACATTTATGTAAATAGAAAATCGATTGAATAAAACACATATTATAAAAAAATAAAGAATCAACGTACTTGTAAGTTAAACAGTGAAGCATTAGCAAATTTTAATACAGAAACTATCGACTATATTTTTAAAGTAGCCAAGATGTCGTGAAATATGTACTTCTACAAACTCACTGTACTCATTGCCTATTATATATAGTCTAAACAGTGATGAGTATATGAAATAGAGTGTTAAAGTATTATCGTATTAATTATATCCTATGATCGCGTTGATAATGGATTTCTGAGACATACTTTAGTGAAGAGATCTGCTCTCCACAAATAAATCATCTAGAAATACTCGAAATTAGGAAAGGTGTTAATATTAAATCAAATATATTAAATAATCAGACTAAACTTGTGCACAACCCACTATTGAATATTTTTCCACTTAAGATTCCATCCCCTTCAGATGACATTCCATAATTAACAGCTCTGACCCCCCCCCTTCCCCTCACCCAACCCTTTACCGTAACACACTTGCATAGATTATCTTTTTCAATTTTAGTACACAAACAATCCTGAAGAGGAGAAAATTGTTCTCGAAACATGTAGATTGTATTTCTAATAAAGTGGGGAAAACAAAGTGATTTTTGTTTTATTTTATTTTAAATATTATAAGTCTATTCATTTTCCTTCTATCTGACAAACTTAGGATATTGAATTCATTTATGAGCATTTGGTAGTCAGGTTTAATTTAAAACTGACAAATCTTTAGAATTTATGCATCCTCCTATGATCATTATAACAGGGGACCAGACAATTATTATAATAGCTTCTCCATTTTAATTAATTAATTTTGTCCATACAGCGAAAGTTTAAGTATTCCTTGTGACCCACCTCGGCTAGAATCATTCTCGGGCATACAACCTTACATACAAACAAAATAATATTTGAACAAATTCAGCAGAAAATTTCAATTACCGTTATATTATAATTGGCCGAAAGCTCAAGGGATGGTCCACGTAGAAGAATACAATTTTCACAGCGACTATTGTGCAACCCTTATGAGTATATTTAAATATTATTAGCACGTGGCAGCGCCGCTGTGTCACAGAATGGCCACGTGACATATCAAAAAAAATACACAACCGTAATATAAATAAAATGTCCTGTAAAGCGGAATTTCAAAAATGTATTCCAAATTAATGGATTCTCTATACTATTTTAAAAAAATCCTGAGAACGTATTTGCTATCTTATGAAATTTAATAAAAAAAATTAGATACTGTAATTGTTAATGATCTTAGCGATCATAGCTTACGATAACGCATTCAAAAATTTTGCGTGACATTAAAGAATTGACAAAAATACCAATCTTAACCTCATAAGCTATAATGTCACTTTTAAATTTGAAAATTTTGCGTGACATTAAAAAGGTCACCTTTAAAATAATATAAACTCAACAAATGTAACCGGCATGCAAACTTAATTCAATTTTCAATGCCACTTGAATTAGTGTAACATTTCGTTTACAAAAACTCGTACCAATGTTAACCTTAAAACCTGCAATATCACTTTTAAATTTGAAAATTTTGTTACATTAAAAAGGTCACTTTTAAAATAATATGAACTGAACAAATGTAACCCGCATGTAAACTTAATTCAATTTCCAATGCCACTTGAATTGGTTTAACATTTCGTTTACAAAAACTCGTACCAATGTTGATCTCAAAACCTGTAATATCACTTTTAAATTTGAAAATTTTTCGTTACATTAAAAAGGTTACTTTTAAACCTAACAGAAACCTAACAGATGTATGGCAAGTAAACTAAATTCATTTTTTTAATGTCCCTTGTATTAGTATGAGTAACATTTCGTTTACAAAATCTCATAACATTATTTTTGAGAAAATGATAGACGCAAAATATAAATAAAATAAAAATGTGTTTTCTAAACCTAAAATAAGCGTATACATTTTATAAAAAAATACATAAATATTTTTTTAAATCCCTAAATATCCCGTGACTTTTCACGGGTTTACGACAAGTAGTTAATAATTACCGAATTGCTAGTTTTATATGATTCTTCTTGGTATTTATGTTCATTAAAAACTATGATCTTTGCTTTGAAAGCGATTTCCCTTCCCTAACATAGATAGTCGCTTTTTTGTAGTTATTGTATCTTTAAACAAAAAATATTAAACAAAGAAACGACCGCTCCGCTCGACCTTCGGCATGATACTAAAAGGGCCAATGGGGTAGCTTGCAAAAACTAATCCCACTGTACAATTTACGTATTACAGAGGATATTACATTAATACAAGTGATATTTATAAAATGAATACAGAATCTATTCAAGTCCTAAAAATTAATGCGTTAGAATTTCGAATATTTCTTGAAAACAATTAAACTGATTTTGTAAAATTAATGATAAATTATTATATCGTCATCCGGAATATGTTTATCTACTAAAATATAGAGTGAATTTCACTTAGAAACTAGATTAAATATTGATTACAAGTATCCTCACAAAATTATTAAAATATTAGTAAAACATAATAAATGCATGCAAAAATATTAGTAAAACTTAATAAATGCATGCAAAAATATTAGTAAAACTTAATAAATGCATGCAAAAATATTAGTAAAACATAATAAATGCATGTAAAAGTTTTGTTTTAGGTTTTCATGGCCGTTCAGAATATTCTGTATGTAGTTTTCTGGAATATACTGCAGTGTGAATATCTCACCTCTTTGGCCAACGTTTTGGATCCCATTTCAGGATTGATGTGACAAGTAAGTCTTGACTGATGTGACGAGTATCGTCATCACATACGATTAAGAAATGTGTTGTAGATCATTTAATTATACAAGATTATCATCTAGATAGCGCGTATTATACGGATTTCAAGGTCAACGATGTGTAGCGTACGACAAATAGAGGTCCTCGACAATACTTATTTCACAATCACATCACGTTGGGTCACGAAACAGGCGTGGTAAGTTCTCCACTAATGCTGGTTAGTATTACACACGTTCTGCACTCAGACTTCAAGTTAATTCTGTATTTAATTATCAAACCTGAAATTATATAACTTCTCTACATTCTTGTTTTTGGTATAATATTATAATAATATCTACCACGGCCAAAAGTTGGAACGTTCCGCAGTGCAGCATATCTGGCCGTTGTAAATTTCGCCCGCGCTATGAATAGTAATATGAATTACGACCGAGGTATTTATCATCTGTATGGAAAACAATAATGATAATATGTAAATATTTTTTGATATGGTTTAATAATAATAAAGTAAATTGATATAAATTAACTTTGTTAAAACCACTTATTTATTGAAAAAATTCAACATGTTTCGAAGCCAATGGCTTCTTCGTTAGGATGGATGGTTAGAAGAATTGTGACAACTAAAAATTTTTCTTAATTTCTTAAATAAACTACATAAAAAGATTCAATTTATCATAGAAATACAAATAATACAGAAACATAATTTGATAAATTAGAAATTTTGGAAATAAGAAAGAGTGTAAATAGTAAATTGAATATTATAAATAATCAGGTCCTTTTTGCAAATAGTTATCTTTTAAATTTGTTTTCATGTTAATTAGGTACTTTATATTATCATTTTCCATATATAACTTTTTAATATTTTGATCTTTACTTCGATTTTTAAATATTATTTTTGTTATCCTGATGAAGAAGCCATTGGCTTCGAAACATGTTGAATTTTTTCAATAAATAAGTGGTTTTAACAAAGTTAATTTATATCAATTATAATTATGTTACTACAAAATAAATTTGCTTCATTTGAAGAAGAAAAAATAAATTAAATATTTTTGATAAGGTTTAATAATAATAAATTAAATATTTTTGTTAAGAACACGATAATTGAATTTTTTCTGTAGAGGGATAATCATTATTTGAGATAAATTATGCATGTCTCACTCAGACAAATAATTTATGGAAGTCTTCATTGGGCCTCCACAGGGCTTATTTATTTATTGTAGTATATATGAAATCCATGCGTGGCGTGAGTGACGCCGCGCGGTATGTACTTACAGCGAGCCGGCCGGCCGGGCACTCTGCTCGCAGCCGCGATTCCGTATACACGCGCACGGTTTTGCAATAAATAAGAAGTCCCGTTGTCGCGTGTATTATTTAGTTGATTTGCCGTCACCTATAGATATGACATTTATTAACGCTCTAGAGGGCTTTTACAGAATAATAAAAATTATAAGATTTTTTGCATACCTAACATAAAACACGATTTACAATAATAAACCAAAAATATATATATTTCGACAAGATATGAACATCACTAAAACACTTAAAAATAAATAAATATAAATCAAAAATGATTAGTTCAAAAGTAAACAGTGATAATTAAAACCTTTAACAAAATAATTATTAAATAACATAAGAATAATAAGTAAAAACAAAACAGAACGGTACTAATTCAAGGAGAACAAAAAATATATAAAAATGTCATCAGTGAATTTAAGGCATTTTAATTCCTGTAGATCCCTACAAACAACACTTTGTGATGTCTCGTTTGTATTAGCTGTAGGTGCTTTTGTATTAGCTGGCTGAAGTGATCACTTTACACAATGCAACATTCAGCGATTCCACCCTTATCAATTTACCAAACATTATCATTTTCTTTGTTCTTGTTTCTTGTTTCAGATAATTGATGCAACTGTGCAATCGCTATCTATGGTAGAAAATTTCCTTGAAACCGTTTATATTGTCACGGGACGTGGCATTGGGAGACAAATGAAAACTCTGGAAATTGATATAAAGTATATCAATTTCCAGTTTCGATATAAAGTCACTGGATACAATTTAAATAGAAGAACCGTTCTTAATTTTTACTCACTGAATGTCTGCAGAATATTTTACACACTTATTATTGCACTTCTCTTTAATTTTCACTAATTAACGCTATATTTTAGCTTTGATCGCTAGAATTTACGTTTAATAAAGCCCGTTCAATGTTTGGTCGTAGACAGACTTCTCGCCCCGCTATTCCTTTATTTATTTACTGTCGCTGGAATAAACGTTGGCATGGTCACAATTTGCTCGCTCTGTTACTTGTATGGCGTGTAATTAATATTACCGTCACGAATGTCGCACTTGGTATCGTCAAGAATGAATGAATCCCGTCGCATTCATTCATAGGTGAATTTCTACGAGACGTTTCGAGAGGCTCGCTCTGTTACTACTATCGCGTGTAATAATATTACCGTCACAAATCATGATCACACTGGTTCTAATGCTGAAATTTCGCACTTGTTATCCTCACAAATAAATTAATCCCGTCGCGTGACTATCTAGTATTTATAGGTGAATTTCTACGAGACGTTTCGAGAGGCTTATGGATCTTTCCAGAATTTACGAAAAACTTGCAGGCGACTCTGGAATGGTGTGCGTGCGTGCCTACTTAATATTATGGAATCTTTGAGAGAATTCCGTCATGAATGAATGACCCTGCGTGACACCGTTTTATTGTTGTCAGTATTCATCTCGTTAAAATAGATAGATGTCGCCGCTGGTTACGAGACTTCCTATATTTTTAGTGAGTATGAATTAATATTCTTCACTAACTAACTAACCAACCTCAACGCCATTTTTCCAGAGATAAGCAAAGAGAATAAAACGCTACAATCTTCTATCTTTGCACACCATTTTTGTTTCTCTCAAATGCCATTTATGTTCAAAATTATACTCAAAAAAATTATAAAGTATCATTATTCTTAGGATTAGTGAACATTTCATTGTATAAAGTGATCACTTAAACCAGCTCATACAGATCATAAGCATGCGGATACCCGATAAAGGTTTTCATGTAAAAATTGCTTTGTCTTTGTGAGACATCTATAATTTATCTTAATTATTAAATATATTTTATAATGTGTATATTATAATATGTATAAATAAATAATATAATAAAAATAAATTAAAAATTTACGTTCATCCCCCCGAACGTACATTTCGCTTGCCTCAATTTTATTTAATAAAATTTCTCTCCGAGACAGACGGCTGTCCGGTAGGGTATATAATCCACTAGGATTATATTATTTTAATACCACGGTATATTAATTATATTTTAAATCTAAATTCTAAAGCCGCGTAAGCTGGATAACTTTATTTAAATTTGTCAATTAATAATTTCTCTGGATGATTTAATTCAATGTTATGCTAATTAATGCATACCTACATACACATCAAAGATGTCTTTGGCAATACCACCTTGCAAGGATGACATCTGACAAGGTTCATCTATTTTCTTGGATAAGGAGTTCTATATTTGAAGCTCATATCCTTTGTGTGTTATCCAGTTGCATGCGCTATGCAGAGATATTATTAACAATAATTCATCTATTGTAAATATAAAATCACAACGCTATTTATATTAAAAATATATACCGTAGAACTTGAACACCATATAAATGACTGTCGTAAATGTTGAAGGAAGCAAAAACAGAGGGCGTCCGCGGCTTCGACAACCGAAGAAAAGATGTATGAAAGTGGACAAAGGAAAAGTGGTACACTAGGATAGAAGAGTGTGGTGTTCTACGGAAATGGCATGATGGCTATTTAGTCTGGTTAGTTAGTTAGAAAAGATGAGGAGAACGCCGGGTCAAAAAAAATCCCATTTATTTATCTCATTTCTTTTAAATATATAATAATGTTTGCGCTCGCCTTTAAAAGAGTATTTTTTATTTCAAATCAAAATACAAGAAATGTGTTGTCCTGCAAGTCTGTAACTTCCTGGAATTCACAACTAAACAACGAAATTACCCGGCTAGAGAAAAACTAGAACCACGAACGCGCGGACGGCTGTGCGGCATAGCCGCCACCCAACCGACATAGCCGCCACCGCTTCTCCATCTCTCGTCAAAAATATACTTTATATCAGGCGCGTGCCTGATTGATAATCTGAATAATATATTAATTACTGTAATAGGAATATTACGAGATCTTTCATGTCGATTTTTTTTTCATAAAATATGCTTCAATGTTCTCACTGCACGCCCCTGCTATGTATACTACACATTGTAAGGGCTTAACTAAGATGCAAACCATTAATTTGCGCTGCGTTTGACAGACTTTAATTTTATAATGAATAAAATAAATAAATAATATTTAAATAAATTATTCTAATAAACACTGTTTTGTTTTCGATGCGCCTCTGATCATGTATGGTTTAGAAATAGTTGCAATATTGACACAAATACGTGGACCACCACATAGATAGAGCCACACTCGCGTTTGTGCTGACTTAACAGCATGAAGTTAGTTCAGGTATTTGCTGACTACAGCATAACATTTGACACAGATATACAGAGTATCTCGTAGCTAGTAGTAAAAATTCCAGTGGAGTCTTTTTCTTCAAATTTTGAGTAGAAAATATTCTTTACTTTTTGGTCGAAATGTTGACAGTTACGCAGATAGGCGACTTTAAAGTCTGCATGTTTTTTCAATATTTCTGATTTATTATATTATATTATAATATAAAATACTGCGTATATTAAAGTATCTTAAATTATAGAAAATTAACAATTCAGTCGCTTTGAAATATAAAAAAAATAAGAATTACTTAGTGATAATTAATTCTTAATTTTTTACTTTACTGTTACTGTAGTGATAATCCACCGTTAAAAATTCAACAACTAAGACACAAATATCATAATAAGATGCAGAACGGAAATAAGGCTGTGTTTCCTGAATTCTAGAGGCTGTAAACATTTTACAAAAATAAAAATTGCCATGGCAGAGTCCACCCCTCTCCGGAGAAGGGAACGATTAATAATAATAAAGGTTTATTTTTAAGTTCGTACGAAAGCAACGTTGTCTGTCCGTCTGTCTGTCTTTCTGTGCGTCATCGTAACTTCATGCAACGTGCGTAACTTCTTTCATAAAAACTTTTTTTTCTTTTAATCTTTTCTCTTTTTTTATAAATAAATAAATACTTAGTCTTTAGGAACCGACATGTTAATGTATCTTCATTTTTGAGGAAGTACAGCTCGTAGTGAAATAAAAAAATTAATCATTTTTTATAAAAGGTACAAAGTAAATATGTGATTTTCTAAATAGATGACTCAAAATGATAACATAAATGAAAAGAGACACAAGAAAGATATAAAAAGGAGTAAATTGGAAAATCGTGAAATCTTATATTACAATCAAAAACTCAAACAGTAGAAAAATAAGATACATGTAATGCTTATAATTACCAATCGAAAATCCAAAAATAAAAGGTGAAATAAAATTGAACGAATTAGAGAGGAAAAATTTTTAATGAACAATTGAAAATAAACTCATAATATAAAATCCAAAGATAACGAATAGAATCATTTTTGAAATAGAATCACACAAAATAATCCGTCCATCTGTCTGTCTATCCCCGTTGAATTAAACGGCCGGAGATGGGGCTTGAACCCCAGGCCAGCAAACCCGAACCTCTACGCGTTGTTACGGTCGCCTCTCCGTGGACCGCCAAAAAGATATTATTAATATTATATACTGGGGCTTAGCAAAGATGCGAACCAATATTTCGTCATTTTTGACGGGTGACACTAACTAACTAACTAACTAACTAACCATCACGCCGTTTCTTCGCAGATAGGATAGAACGCTATATTTATCTATCTTGGCACACCACTTTTCGGCTACATATATCTTCTCATGCAAGCTCTACGGTTGTTGAGGCTTTCAACAGGGCCATCATTCAATATTTGTCGTTTTTTTTTTGCCAGGTCTTTTGTGGACGCCCTCTATTTCTGTTGCCTTCTACACTCACCCGTATATTTTCCATCCAGCATTACAGCTAGTTAATAATAATGAACTAAATTGGAGAACACAATACGTATCTTGGCGTACCATTCTTGCCTCGAACATTTTTATACACCTTCTAATGCATGCTTGGTGCATTGTTGAAGCTTCGTACAAGGTCTTTTAAGTATTGCATCATTCAGCTATATATTTTTTATGGCACTTTTAACAAAAATCTCTTTAGTTCTTCATTAGTATTTAAAATTTAAATCGCAAAATTAAGTAAATGATTTTTAAAAAGTTGTGCTTTCTTTATTTTTTAAACTATGTATTTCGTATTTCGATGGGTAGAAGCTTATTGGCGCGCCATCGCAAATGCCCGTTCACCAAACGTAATCTTTTGTCAATGATTGGTCGATTCTTCAACCCTTTCTTCAGCTAAGGAAGAGGCTGACCTCAAAGCTATTCAAGGTGTCCAGGAAGCTCTTAAAGATACAGAAGCATGCGTCGCCTTGTATGTCAACCAACATAATTTGAATTCCACACTTCAGGAAAACGAAGCCAATGTAGTTCACGACAAAGGGATGTTATGTGTGAGAATTTTGATATTCCATTTTATCTGTGTACCACATTCAAAATAGATTGTATTCAGAACAGGTATCCCTATGACATTTTAGCGCCATAAATACGTGTTCTTGTATTCTATTGGGTTCAACATAAATGTACAAAATAAAATAAGTTATTATTCTATTTTTAAATGAGTTATTTGGAAAACGTTAATTACCTAGCAGGACCATATTTCTACCTTGTTTATGAGTCTAAAATGTTCAAGCAACCATGACCTTTATCAATAATTATGGAGATATGCGACATCGAAGTTTGCATTTTTTTCAATATAGCTGAGTTATTTTTGGTAAAACGTTAGACTATCGTGTTCGTGCCAGGTATTTTGCGGACGCCCTCTATTCCTGTTGCCTTGTGCATATTGCTCTTATAACATAACATGCAATGATTCTGATGCTGTGTGTGTCGGACAATGTGTTAGAGATATAGGCACAAGAATAGAAGAACATCTAAGACCATTCAGGGGATTATCCGGATACTCTGAGATGGCGGACCACTATATTTAACATGATCATTTGTTTGACAAAAAGAGTGTTAGGATCGTACATCTAAAGGCAAAGGATCGTAAATTGGATGCTCTAGAAATACTATAAATTAAAAAAACAATGAAAAATAAAAATAACTTTAAAAACATTCAAATACCTGCATCATCTCCATTATTAAAATAAGTATGCGTCATCTCCATTATAAAAATGTATGTAAAAATGAATAACTGTTGTCTGTTTCAATAAATAACTGCCCCTCTCCCTCTGTCCTCCCTTTACTTTCGATTTGTTGGCCATATTGATTTACAATAAGTTCTAATATTGCCTCTGAAGATGATGGTTATGCCCATCGAAAGCGCTTAGGCTTATATAACTCAAATGGATAAAACGTTGTGTATAAATTATTGTGTTAATCACGAACAACGCTTAATTTATAATAACGTCATATAAACATCTAAAAGGATAAATGTAAAAATTATTATTGTACTCATTTATGTACTCCCAAATACATAAATAAATGAGAATAGAAAATTTCACAGCTCAAATAAATTGTATTGATTTATCAGGATAATGTCAGGACGTCACCTAGCGTGTATAATTCAAAGGTTTTTGAGATTCATTGCATAGTTTAAATTGGTAGATTTTAGAAAATTTAATAAAAATGTATCATTTATAAAGTATATACTACATATAAAAGTTTCGAAATTTTTGGAATCGGAAATTATTAACATACCTAGCGAAAATGGTATGTATATGGCAGTGATAACGAAATATTTATTAAATATATCTTTCTTAGTTTTTAAAAACATAGAACTACGTTCGATGTTCTTATATTTTTAATTCACAATAAAAAAGATTAAATCGAAAAAAATATTATTAAAAACCTTTGTGATAAGTTTGCATTGTAAGTATTATAATTGAACATTTATTATTCATCTATAATGTATCTTTAATGATACAATCTTCTTCCAGCATTCCTAATCATGCCTCAAAACCGTATTATTTAATCTAAGATGTTCCAATTGTTTTAATACTTAATGCCAACACCATAATCCAGAATTACTGGAGTATGTTGATTCACTGGCGGCTCGTGGTTACCCTTTGTCATATTGAGTTTAAAAAATCGCTCACTGCGGTTTACAATTGTGAGTTCTGGACATTTATAAAAAGAATAAAAGCAATTTGATTTAATTAGTTAAAACAAGCGTTAATCCTGGAATTCGATCATTACTAGCAGAAAGGAATTGGCTTCACCGATTTCAGACCTCGTAGCCCTAGTACCTTCGTGAATTGATTGTATCGGATTCTTCAGCTAAGTATCTAACTAACTAAGAGACTAAGTGTCTTACAACATCTAGACAACCTCGAAGATGTAAATTGGTCGTAGATAAAAAAAACCCATAGAACAGGTTATGAAATCTAAGTACCTTGGGGTGGAGATATCTAGCTATGTCAAAGAGCAGACAAACAAAGCAGCGGTTTTCTCCGGATGCTTAAAAGACACTGTATGGGCCAATAAGCATATGCTAGTGGAGGGAAAAGTCAAAATATATAAAACATACATAAGACCTATCATTGCATACGGTATCGAAGCAAGGTGAGAACTAAACACTTCCTCAGAACTACCGAGATGAAGACCCTAAGACCCATTGCGGGCAAGACCCTCAGAGACAGAGTACACAATGCGGAAATCCACAGAACCTATGACATACAAGATATTGTAAGATGGAGCAGGCAGAGAAGGCGTTTCTGGAGGGACCACGTCGAGAGAATGGAGCAGACGAGACTTCCCAGAGCCGTTATGCGCAGGATTCCAGATGGGCGCCGACCACCAGAGAGACCATCAACGATATGGAGAGAGAGAGTTGGACGTCCTCGTCACAAATCAGACTGATCTGTCAATACAGATCAACTATCTCACAAGGAAGAAGAAGAATAAAGATTTTTCAGCTATGACGGTGATCTGAAACATTATAAAGTAACTAACGATCCCGCAGGGATTGGCAAAGAGAATGAAACACCACACCTTATGTCCTGGCAGGCCTCTCTTTCCTCGTCCACTTTCCTACATCTTATCAAGTGTCTTTCGCGGTCACCCTCCATTTCTAATGCATCACATATATTTTCTTTACCATCTCGCTTACACAATCGACATGCCCAAACCACATCAGCCAATTTTTATTTATTCTATCTACTGCTGCAACTAACATTACATTTCCTTCTAGTTTGTCCATTTCTCATTCTATCGATTTTTCTCAATATGCACCTATGCGACCACATTTCTATCGTATTCAGTCTACTTTAGATCTTTATTTTGCCAATGGAAATGCAGCTTTGGTAACATGTGTTAATCATAAAAATAAAAATAAAATTGTGGAAATCAGATTCTTGTACTGATAGCAGTAATCTTCATTTATAAAATAAATTTAGATTGAATATAAATTTGCAATGCATTTTTATTGCCAGAAAAAATTGAACAACATTACGTTGAGATGGCTTCACATATTATTTCAGAATAATTTTTGCATCGTCATATACTAAAAATAATTATCAACAAAACGTTATTTTGTCATTTTTGACAGTTACCAATACCAAAGATGAGAGATGCACAATATATTATAACGCTTGCCAGTACAAAAAATTCATGAGATTTCATTACTTCGATGTTTTTACATACTGGCTATAAAGACATGTTCAGTACTTGAACGGGGAATTCGCATTAAATTAGTATACAAAGGAAGAAACAAAAACAAACAAAGAAAGGAACCAGACATTACCTCCAAATTCCACTTCTTCGATCGCTCTTCTGGGCTGTTTCAATACAGAAATGTGGCTTATTACTCCCTTTATATTAACTCGTGGCGTCTGCTTGCTTGCCGTCAACAAAAACTTTGGATCAATTTTTGACCCTTTTCCCGTGATCCAATTGAGCTGAAACTTGGCAAGTAGACTCGTGGCGACGATCAAGAAGATCTATCAAATTTTCGTTAGAAAAAATTAATAATTATAGTATAATTTCGGATTTTTAGAAATTTTGTTGGTTTTTTCAAATTGGAATCATTAGAAAAGTTTGATTACTAGCATAGCAGCCAGATAACGTCGCGGAATATTTTCTAAATTTGAATTACTCCGTCAGCATTCATAATAGGTACTTCACTACGAATGTCGAAAATCTAAATTGACTGACAAATGTTTTTAGAATTTAATCTTCAAAGCATGAAGTGTCTTATCCAAGCTCAAAATATCTGACATTTAGAAATATATTAAATTACTGTAAATTTAGTGTTATGTTATATGTTTTCATTCATCTTTAATTGTTGTTATATTTTACAAAAAAAGGGAGTATAATAAAAACTTGGCTTTTATGGGTTACTTTTTTTTAGAACTTGCAACTTGCGTTTTGTTCAGTACCGCACGGTGTTCTTGGGGGTTGATTTTTTATTGTAAAATTCGACTTAATCGAAAAAGCCTCTACTTACTATCAGTAAGTTCTGCGTGTGCAGAGTACGGAAACCAAATTGCAACTAGCTACTCTCACCTCCAGCGGTAGTAATATTTCGATAGCTAATTTCCCTCATTTTAGGTAAAGCCTCTACTTACTATCAGTAAGTTCTGCGTGTGCAGAGTACGGAAACCAAATCGCAACTAGCTACTCTCACCTCCAGCGGTAGTAATATTTCGATAGCTAATTTTCCTCATTTTAGGTGAATGTAGGAATAAAAATATGATAGGGAATTTAGTTATACTGAAACACAGAACCCAATGTTATTCGCCAACAGAAATAGTGTTTGATTATTTCAGCACACTTAGATCATTGTTTACTGTAAAGTATCTGAGTGTGACGTCTGTCTAATGAATGTGAGTGACAGACGGCATGAAAGAAAGAGATAACGAGTATTATAAATCTAGAGACGCCATTTTATGGACTTCCTTGTTACGTAGGTACCGTGACGTGATCTTTACTCCTATTGTACTATAACCGAATTATTGGCACTTGTAAACCCTTAAAGTAACTGGAAGCCGACAACGAGTTCTTCTCCACACAACGAGAAATAACATTAGATTTTGCAAGCGAGAAGATTGTTATTTATCCAGATCTTTTTTATTTTTTTTGTATGCACCCAACAAAATTGGGAGTCTACCGTATTTTAAAAAAATAACGAATATTTTTAGAGAGCAAATATCATATTTTGTTTACAGAAACAAAATATGAATGCGACCGCCACTGTTTGAGACTCTGTCCTTAGTGGGACGCTCCGAAGTCCTGCTAGATTTCCAAGAGATAGATTAGTTGTAGGGTTCCTGGTATTAAGGAGTCCTTCAGGTTTAATTTACATTTAGTGAATATAGGATAAGCGCTAATTTGTATACGGTTGCAATTCAATTGGAGCTCAAACAGGGGTGTATCTACCGAGGCTGAAATTGATGAATAAGTTCAACAATAGCAAAAATGTTAGCATTGAATGAATCGGAACCTAATTAATGTATTGTATATATGTTATATATAAATATTCAAGAATTTAGTGTTACCTTCGAGGAGTAGTATTAACTTTAACTTCCAAAAATATTATCCTTATTTAGGATATCACTAATATTGATAACTATCTTTGCGTCAAATCTATACCTATAAAACTCAATGTCCGTCTGTCTATCTGTTCTCTATACAAATCAACACCGTTTATACGATTCGATTCAAATTTTGTATACTTATGCTTTGGGACTCGGCAAGTAGTAGTAGTGACATTTCCTCCCTATTATTTTACTGCTACCCCTCCCCCCTGATATATTTTCGATGCAAATCTATACCGTTCGACCGATCAGACTCAAAATTTGCAAAATTATTCTTCAGGACTCGACGGTAACATAGGCGATTTTTCACCCCTATCCTTTTACCACTTCTCCTCCCCCTAATATATTTTCGATGCATACCTGTACAGTTTGACCGATCGGACTAAAAATTTGGAAACTTATTCTTTAGGACCCGACGGGTAATATAGGCGACATTTCCTCCGTCCCCTTTTACCCTTTCCCCTCCCCCTGATATATTTTCGATGCAAATCTATACCGTTCGAATCGAACCTTTATTTCCCCACTCAGCCCCTTAACCCATGCAACGCCGGGTACGAACAGCTAGTTATTTATTATATTTTAAAAATATGTGTCTAATTACTCTATAAAAGTAACTATAAGAGGCCTCACTAATACTAATGTAGATGTATCAGAAAGTGTACGAATGTGCGAAGGGTACGCGCCTCTATTATTTGGACTCCTTTCGGTGTTCTATGTGTGAAAACGGGGTAGTTCACGGCATATGTACAAAATAAGTTAAAAAACGCGTTTACGTAAAGGTGTTTTCATATAAGCTTGCAATTGAGTTAGTGCGAGTACAGTACATAATACGAGTATTGTTTCGTTGTGTTAAGTTTACGGATACGCCCCTCTCGTATTCGTAAACTTAACACAACCAATCAATGCGCGTATTACGCACTGTACCCACACTAACTCAATTGCAAGCTTATATGAAAAGACCTATAAGACTCACAGGTAATACAGAAAGCAATGTTACTTACAGATTCTTAATTTTTTGCAATAAATCATGATATTTATTTTTTATATGATTTAATTTATTATCGTTACGCCACTGACGTAAAACCCAGTTTTGATTAAGTCATCCAGCTTTATTGCTCAATCTGGATTCTGGGACGGAAAGAGATGGGGATACATATATTTATTTGCATGTATGTGTCGTATATTTAAAAAAAATGTAGTTTTCTACCACACTTGTGACATTCTCCTGTTCCATACACAAGTTCATACATTCATGGGACTGTAAAAACTTGAAAAAATTCATCAAAATTAAAAAATTTGTATCATATATTGGAAAATTATATACTACCTCGTACTTTTGTGAAATGGGATTATCTACCGTGGTTTATATTAAGATTAAATACAGAAATAAATTGTATTGCAATAATGGACGAATTGTGACTGAAATTGAAGTGGAAACTAATGCTGTTATGACAAGAAATGGGCAACAAATGCATCCTTCTCATAAAATATCACATATTCATATTTATCGTAATTAAAATTTTCGATTATTTTCTTTTTACTCCCTTTATATTAACTCGTGGCGTCTGACTGATTGATTGCTTGTCTGACAAAAAACTTTGGATTGATTTTTAACCCTTTTCCCGTATTAATAATATTATTTATTTGTTTTATTTATTGTAAAATTAAAAGCCTGTCAAACACAGCGTAAATTAATGGTTTGCGTCTTAGCTAAGCCCTAACAATATGTATTATACATAGCAGGGGCGGGCAGTGAGAACATTGAAGCATATTTTATGAAAAAAAAATCGACACGAAAGATTCCGTAATATTCCATTACAATAATTAATATATTATTCAGATTTTAATGTTTCATAATATTCTATTACATAAATATTTTATCACGATTTTTTATCATGCTTCAACGTTCTCACTGTACGCGCCTGATATAAAGTATATTTTTGACGGGCCATGGAGAAGCGGTGGTGGCTTTGTCGGTCCGCGCGCTCGAGGTTCTAGTCTTTCTCTAGCCGGGTAATTTCGTTTTTACTTCCTTTCTTTTAAATAGTAGCGTCTGCTTGCTTGCTTGCTTGACGCAAAAACTTTGGATCGATTTTTAACCCTTTTCCCGTGATCCAATCGAGCTGAAACTTTGCAAGCACACTCGTGGCAACAATCAAAAAGATCTATCAAATTTTCCAAAAAAAAAAAAAAAAATTTAAGCATAATTTTTGATTTTTCAAATTTGTAATGGTTTTTTCATACAATTCAGTAAGTTATGTTGAGATTCCGAAAATGAGAAAGGGAATATTGTAAAAACTTGGTTTATATGGATTACTTTTTTTTTCTTAATTGAAAAGTCCTTCTTTTAGTTACAATATGTGTGAGAGGAGGAAAATTGAAATTTTGTTTTCGTGGTTCGCCATCCTGTCGACTTTGGGACCACTGCTCTTAATGCTAGTGTGAAATTTGATTTGTGTTTTCATAATGCATCCAATTTTCACATTACACTTTTTTTCATGCCATTATTTAGCCAGATATTATTTGTAATATTTTTAATGATCGCGTTTCTAATACTTACATATATACTCGTACATATTTCATTGTTTTGCAATCAAATAACAATTTTAACGCAATTATGTGTGGCCTAGATTTATGTGTGAGGAAGACATCGCGCAAGGACGGCGTCACTCCAAGGAAACGGGATATCCGATACTCCAAATAATTACTCGTCTCATCTCGGCCAAACTCGTTAAATAACTAAAGCAGTAAAGCAACACATCATTTCTGCCCACGCAGTAAACAGTAAATAAAGAAGATTATATCGGATCGTTCGTGGCGACTTTATTCATCGGGAAATTAATGACATCGATAATGTTATTACAGTATAATCATAATAATATTGACCCGCACACAAGAGCTATGGACGGTATTCCGCAAACATCAATACAATCCTTATTTTTTTGAAAATATTTAATTTGCGAAATGTATTTTCACGGGACGCGGCAGTAGGAGACTATTGATTATTCTAATAAATTCAC
This sequence comes from Agrypnia vestita, assembly GCA_016648135.1. Taxonomy (NCBI): domain Eukaryota; kingdom Metazoa; phylum Arthropoda; class Insecta; order Trichoptera; family Phryganeidae; genus Agrypnia; species Agrypnia vestita. Next base: position 102,843 of record JADDOH010005128.1, read on the forward strand.
AAAATCACTGGACATCTTCAACGATCTTAAACGATCTTCGAAAACTACTGCACAAATTCCATATATCTTCACAAAGATTCAACATGAAAATCTCCATAGCTAAGACTAAGAGCATGGTAACATCGAAACTGCCAATACCATGCGAGCTTGCAATTGACGATAAAATAATAGAGCAAGTAACAAGCTTCAAGTACTTGGGTGTCGAGATATCCAGCAGTAACGACCTCTACGAAGAAGTAAGAGAGCAAGCAAACAAAGCCGCAACTATTGCTGGATGCTTGAGAAATGCTGTCTGGAGAAACGAACATATGCTCAAGGAGAGCAAAGTGAAGATATACAAGACCTGTGTCCGCCCAATCATGACGTACGGTATCGAGACAAGGGCTGACACTATCAGAACAAAAAATCTCCTAAGAATAACTGAGATGAAGACTCTCCGACCCATTGCGGGACTGACAATCCGAGACCGACTGAGGAATTCCGAAATACGAAGGACCTGTGACGTCAAGGATATTGTCCGATGGGGAAGATCTAGAAGACGTTACTGGAGAGATCATGTGGAGAGAGCTTGTACTGAGAGAGTAGTGAGCATAGCAGCGAACAAGCTGCCGTCTGGTACCAGACTCCCAGGAAGACCGCATAAAAGATGGCGAGATAGCTGGACATCTGTATCCCAGGAACAGGCTCCGAGCAATGACAGGACGCAGTCCTAGATGAAGCAGAAGAAGAAGACTGGACACGAATAAAATTTAAGTACTCTTGTTTAATTCGCAATTAATTACTCGTCTGTGAACACTCAATTATTTCTTTCTTGACTTTCCAGATAATTCCGTACAATTATCGCACGTTATTAGGTCGATGATGAGCCGCGTCGGTGAATCATGGACACACCATGATCCACCGCGGCACTTGTTCCGCGCTTTTCCTTTTATATGAAATTCGTTGGTTTTTCGAACCTCCGGGATACATTTCGTGTTTTTAGATAAGTCCAGAGGATTGTAGAGCATTCCAGAGCGTTCTTCGACATATTACGAGGGATTCCCACACATAATTTCTCCGAATTCTATCATCATGTTACGGTATTATGACGATAAACGTACCCAATTCTCACTCAGGTCTACTGGGGGTACCAGTGGAAATGTTTATAAAAGACCAAAAGGCTGTTATATGAAAATTTTACTTCCCCTGAAGAAGTGCATCCAGCGGATAGAACGTAGCCCGGTCGAGCCCATTATAAACTTCAATAATTAACTTATTTTATTTTTTACAGATGGCAGTGGTGTAGTGGTTCGAGCTGAAGAGGCTTTGATAGTGATCCTTGTTCTTCTCCTGTGGGTGGCAGCCATCGCTCTCTTCTTCAACAGATGGGGGAAGATCAGGTGCGTTCACTTTTGTTTTTATACAACCTTAAATAAAATTTACATTACCAAATTGTATTTAAAATAAAGCGTCTTAATTTACTAATTTATTTACTATTTATTAATAATACATGCCCTGAATTAGGCTTTTTACATAATATGAAACACGAAATGTTCAAATAGCGTTGCTATCTAAGTACTTAAGAAAAGAATAACAACCAACCAAAATAAGTACAAAATATCAACAGTTAATACCTCATAACTATATAAAAAGGAAATTATAAAAAATGAAAGAATTTCATCGAGATAAATACAGTTAATAATCGATTAAGTAGTAGGCAAAGAATGTTTGGAGCAAGTAGATGAGTTTATGTAATTGGGAAGTACGTTCGACAGAAGAGGGAAGACTAAGAAAGATATGGAGAGGAGGTTGACTGCAGAGGATAAGGTGAACGGTGCTTTGAATGCAATAGTTTTTAACAGAAATATGTCCACTGAGGCAAGACTAGCGGTACACAAATGGGATTCTGGTACTAACACTGATGAATTGAAGTAAAGCATGGAACTGGCAAAAGGAGAACGAAAGTAGACTGAATACGGTAGAGATGAGATAGAGTAAAGAAAAGAATGAAGATGTTAGGAAAGAATGTAAAATTGATCTTAGCATAGTTAACAGAATGAAAAATGGGTCGCAAAGATGGTTTGGGCATGCAGAGCGAATAAACGAGGAAAGAATGGTAAGAAAAATATATGACGCGAATGTTGATGGCAGCAGAAAGAGAGGAGGGTAATCAAATACAGGATCCTCCAGAATCTGATTAATGACCATATTAATCAAATACTGGACGACGATCCTGTTAGGAGTCCCGACAATCCTCGAGCTTGTATGCGAAAATGTGTGAATGTGGATGAGATGAGAGTTGTGTGTCAGGACAGAAGAGTGTGGCGCTCTATCCTCTCTGCCTATCCCCTAGGGATACAGCGGCCTGGTTGGTAACTAAATTAAGTATTTTGGCAAACTATAAAATTAAAGATAAGTAGATTTGTAATTTAAATGTGTGGAGTATGCAAAAAATAAATATGTCAACAGAGCTATATTGATTACGTAGGCGGGACACACTATTTATAGATTCGTGATTCAGTTACTAGTGCTTAGCACTAATTATGTTTTTTTTTCAGGATGTTGGAGCCATACCAGCCAAAATTCCAACAGCAACACAGACAGAGTTGTGCCATGGTGGAGTCGCAGAGTGTTTTGCCGGTAAGTACCTAGCTATATTTATCAATTTCATTACCTTCCGGAAGTTCTCGGGTATACCTGACTGAGTGCAGCAGGAAATCCGGTGATCATATCAGTAATGTTGTATTTTGAAGTATTATATTATACGTACGAGGACGTACGGGACGTCGTGAAAGGGATTGTTTTACCCTGCAATGCCATCACGGCAAGAATTTCGTAGACTGCATTTCATAAAACACATGATTTTAACATGATTTATAAGGTGAACCAGAATTAATTTAATAAAAAATTTACAAGTAAAGGAATTCTTTGAGAAATTTAATGCATTTCACCCTATCACATTATAATATGAATACATAAATACTAGAAATGCATGGTTTCATTGATAAAAGACTTTTGTGTATTTCAATTAAATTATCATCATCGGGAATAGGTAAATTAAAATGAATGATTTTAATTTTATAATTGAGCTATCTGTGCCCGCGCGGCCTCGTACGTGTACATTTTTATCAATTTTAACCATAACATATAGATATTTATCGTCGCAGACTTTTTTATAGAACTGTCTACAACTTATCTACAGAAAGTTTTTTAAATATCTCGGCGGCGTTCATAAAAAACGCATCGCTAGACCATTTTTTCGTCGACTTTAATTAGAGAAAAGGTCGTCGATTAAATCGATCCTGCAACGCCGGATACCACAAGGATTTTAACTTAAGACCGTCATCCCTATTATTATTGACCTTTGATGGATAACCGCCATGTCTCGCGTCGCACTGTCTCCCTCACTCTCAAGTAGAAACCGAAAGAAACAACAACGACGTACGTTTACTTATTTTTTATTCTCGTCTAATCTTAAGATCCCAATATTATTTTTTTCAGAATACGGCCGCACATGTTGCAATATTTCTTTTCTGGTCGAACAAAGTTCAAAATGTTCCAGGTAAATCTACCTGTTTTACATATTAATTTTCAGCCATCTTTCTTTTGTCAAGACATTGAAAAATAGGATGGTAATCACAAATTAATACATTCAGGTAAAAAATGTAGTAATAGTGAGGTTAAAATTTTTATTTTGTAGAATTACGTTGCCGCTTATTGCAAATTCAAAAAATGTTTGAATATTGTCAAAATGGTTTTTCCGCAATATAAAAAGTTGAGCCGCGTTTACGTGTTTAGGTGGTTTATGCGAATTCAATAATTCGCATAAAATGGTTATATTACGAGAATAAAAATTGACGATACGTAATAATGGAACCAAATACTATAACATTGTTTTACATTTACAATGCTCTTAAAAAATGTAACCTGTCCCATATGCGTTGGTTCAGACATAAATTTCATCCATAAACTGATATATTATACTTTGTCGTGTCTGGCGAACCTAGAAACAAGGTAGGTACATTTTTACTGTACCTGATAATATCCATCGCGTCGTAATACCCGTGAGTATAATTAAATTCAGAACTAATATGATTTATTCTATATTTATAGCAGTGGCGTGCAATTTAAGTAAACAAAGGATTTGCAAAACAATTTTTTATACGTTTGTTCTGAGAACACAATTGCTGGATTCTGTCCGCATAGGTATTTTTATAAATTACAGAAATTAAATAAATAAAATTGTATAAATTTATTCTTCTGTGGACAGAATTCAGTAATTGCATTTTCACAACATAATATTATAAATTATTATTAGCAAAATATTTTCTGGTCTCTAAAAGCAGTTAAAAGCCTATTCTAGTATTTATGTTAAATAATTTGGAAGATTATCATACACACATTAAGAAAACATTGCTTAATATTCCAATTTAAAAATATAGAGGGGCAAAAACCTATGTTTACGATGTCATGTGAAGAACTATAAATGTATCGAATATAGTCCATTCGAATATATGAAGGAAACTGATTTGTTTACAATATTTGATTTTAACTGATTTCCCTATATATGATATATTTAATTTGGACACATTAAATATATCACATATAGGCCTTATATCACTCAATAATTTCAAGAAAACATCTTACAGCCAAGCGACGATACTTACTGATGATCACATCAAATTTTGCAGAGGAAATAATTGCAAATATTACATAACACACCAAATCTCAGATTATTACAAACTAGTTTACCCGCGCGGCTTTGCACGCGTAGATTTTTAGTAACTTTTAGTCATATTTTATCAATTGGGGTATTGACCTTAACGTAAAGATATACCTCGCGAACTTTTTGAGTTCTACAACTTCTCTATAGAAAGTATTTAAATATATCTTACTGTTAAGGCAGCGTTCGTAAAAAACGCATCGCTGGACCATCATTTCGTCGACTTTAGTTGTAAAATATAGGTCAATAGGTCACCACGAAAAGCCTTTATATTTTAACGGGATAATATATATATATGCTTTGCTTACTCTGAAAGTCCTTTCTGAAAATTCTAAATATTGGTGAAAGAATCTTAGAAATCAGATGAGTAGTTTCGGAGTCCTACATCCAAACTTACAAACTTTACCTCTTTATATATTAGTATAGATGAAAAGCAACTAAATAAAAAAGTTGTCAATAAAAATTAAATGATACTTCAACCATCATAACCTCCTTGTGTGATTTTTATAATACGTATTTGTATACCTTGCGCTTTATAATAAATAGTATTGTTATAGTGTGGTCGTCCGAAACGGTAATAATTTATTGCATGTTAAAAGTTAACTGCAACATAAATATAATAAAAATAATATAATGCATAAAACTTGTTGGCGCTTTGTGTATTTTTACTCCCTTTATATTAACTCGTGGCGTCTGCTTGCTTGCTTGCCGGCTTGCCGGGTGAAAAAACTTTGGATCGATTTTTAACCCTTTTCCCTTGATCCAATCGAGCTGAAACTTGGCAAGTAAACTCATGGCGACGATCAAGAAGATCTATCAAATTTTCGTTAAAAAAAAAATAATTATAGTATAATTTTGGATTTTTAGAAATTTTATTGTTTTTTTCAAATTGGAATCATTAGAAAAGTTTGATTACTAGCAACGGCGGCCCGATAACGTCGCGGAATATTTTCTAAATTTGAATTACTCCGTCAGCATTCATAATAGGTACTTCACTACGAATGTCGAAAATCTAAATTGACCGACAAATGTTTTTAGAATTTAATCTTCAAAGCATGAAGTGTCTTATCAAAGCTCAAAACATCTGACATTTTAGAAATATATTAAATTACTGTAAGTTTAGTGTTATGTTATATCTATATTTTAATTCGTCTTAATTATTGTCATATTTTACAAAGAAAGGGAGTATAATAAAAACCTGTTTTTTATGGATTACTTTTTTATGCTCCATTTAATGAAATATAAATGAATTCGAAAAATTCACATTTTTGTCAAAGAAAGGCGAAAATAAATATTTAAAATTTTTCCTTACTTATATATAGTTCACTGCATGAAAACAACATCCCTTGGATTGTGATACAACGAAATGTGTGCTTCGTTTACAAGATAATTATTTTTTGGGTCATTAGTTCTAAGTTGAAAATGAAATTCAGTCTGCATCACAAATTTAATGTCGACGTTTTACTCTGCAGAATATATTAAAATAATTTTACAATACTACCGTATGTAAATTTACGTTGTTAGAGCCATCTCCCGGCTTCGCGACGAAGTTAGATATTCTATTCAACAGAGGCCGTAACTCTCGAAACAAATATATGACGTGTCTTTATTGCAATGCTTTATTCAATTTCATTTGCATTTGAATTCATCAATTAATTGCATTTGAAAAGGTTTTTCGTTGACTGAGTTTCGCATAATATGTAGGTAAGTTCAATACAAGGACGAACTGTCCACTAAAAGAAAACACAGTGAAACTAAATCAAAATGTCTGCCTAATTTCAATACGTCTCCGTAAAAACGTTATTTTGTTCACTTACATTTTATTTAAATAAACTTAATTTTTATCATTCTATATCTTTCTGGTGGCAGCGATGGGATATAGAAATAAATATAAGTGCCCATATTGCAATTCCTATAATTATTTTCACCAGAATCAGGTTAAAGTGTATCGTGTTATTGAATACTCGTATACTTCAGTTCCACTTCTGTGAGATTTTGTTTAACAAAGACTTCATCGTTTAAAGATAAATAAAAATAGATCACAATAGAGCTGGACCCAGCATTCTTCACAAAATGAGAATTCCACAGATAAAATGACATTCCACCAGTGGTTGTCTGTACTTGAAAACTGTGGCTTAAACCAAAAAAGTAAATTATAATTTTAAATTTTGCTGAAATTAATTTAAGTGTATGAAAATCTAAACGCGGACCTAGTGGCGTCTAGGATACATAAAAAATTACCAAAAATGCTAAAGGTAACTGGTTTGGCCAGTGTTAAATATGGAGAAATGGAGGCGATGATTGTGGTGAATGGAGCTTCAGTAAGATGAAGGCCTACCAATCCTATCCCTATAATCCTATCTTTATCTCTAATTCATTCCCACTCCATCCTCCGCCTTTTTTCAATACGCCTAGCGACATCTCTGGTCCTGTATGGACTCGATCGCATTTTTAATTCCTACCGCATTATCACCTGTTACATGTTAATTGCCTGACTTGAGTGAAGAAACCGCGTTGTACCGCATCTCTTAAAAGTTCGTTTTTTGGACCATTGTTCAGAAAATATTATCTTATAACCCGCATAAGCACTTGTATTGGAATATACGGCAGCCGTGGATTGTGTCATCTCGAGTTGCAGTTGGACCAAGAATCTTTATTTGGAAGATTAAAATTAAAAGGAAGAAAGAGGCATTTCCATTTCTTATCCAACATCCAGAATTGAAAAGGTAGGATTTCTCCTTATTTGTTGTTCATATTTACTGCAATATTCGTGTCTATTTCTTTGTTCATCCACCGGCCAAATCTCCAGCATCTCGTTACATTATAATTCGCGCGAATGAACGATTGTCTCTCCTAACAAATTTCGATAAAACCGCATCTATTTGATTAATTAAAACCCGCTACACCATAAGATGGTCACTTCGACCGGATTTTGAACCAGTAATTTGATTTTCAAGTTGAGATTTGTCTGAGTATAATCGTTCATTTAAATATACTTTAACATTATTAAAGTGAATCTGTGTTTGAATACAAAGTGCTAATAAAATATAGTGTTTATAAATAGTTTAATCTCGTGATAATTTAACGCATCTTAATAGTTTATTACATGTATTCATTTAATGCTCATTGTTCCTAAAGAGTAGGTAGTATATTTCTTATTTAATTTGAATTTATTTCAACGCCATCTATTTGATTATTATTATAACTATTTATATAATTGAATAATCGACGTTTATTGATAGCGCCGTGCAAAAATTAATCATAGGTGTCGCATTAACTGACAACTGATTATAAACAACAAATATTTATTATATTGTTATTTAAGTAACAAATAACAATCATACATTAATAAATATCTATCAACATCGATTTAATATTAGATTATAATCATGGAAAAAAATAAGGAAAAACAGCTTAGACTGCTTGAAGCAGAAAAGGCTACATACTTTTCTCGAACTCAAAACATTTATGATAGCATACCTAAATTAAAAGGTAAAACGTCAATTAACATATTTATTTCTAATGCGTTACTTTTAGAGGAAATAAGGCTAAAATTCATTGAAATTGTAATGAAGATAAATGATATTGAAATGGAATTAAATCCGTCATATGTTCCGAATTTTGACAGTTTGAATGTATATGACGAATTGTATGCCGCAATTCAAAATACTAAAAACATTTATAAGGATAAAACGCCTAATATATCTGAAACGCAAGTAGCCGCAAATAATAATTGTAAAACATATATAAAATTACCTCCTATAGAAATTCCTTCTTTCGACGGAAAAATACAGAATTGGCCAATATTTTATGAATCCTTTAAAACAAATATACATCTAAATGAGGCTTTGAATGATTCTCAACGTATGCAGTATCTAATTGGAAAGCTGTCAAACACCGCGTTAAACGTTTTATCTGGGATAATTCCCACCGGCGCAAACTATTCCAGTGTCTGGAATAATTTGATAAAACGTTACCAAGATAAAAGGAATTTAGGCTGTCAATATGTAAACAATATATTTGAAACTAAGCCGGTATTAAACAATGCAAGTAATTTAAATGAATTTTGTGAGAAATTCTCCGCGTCTGTTTCAGCGTTAAAACAGTTGGAAATTGAAGACGTATTGGACTTTCTATTTTTTAACTGTGCAATTCGTAGGTTGGATATAGACACTGTGAATGAATTTGAACTTTCCGTGAAAGATAAAGAGTTGTTGGAATTTTTAAAGGCAAAGGTCAAAATTTTAGAACGTTTATCTAGTAATAATAATTCGTATAATTCAAATAAATCGCATACTCTCAAAAATAAACCAAACAATAATATTTCAAAAGCATTCATTACCAATTACGCCGCGTCTAATAATAATTGTTCGCAATGTAAAACCTCGCATTCTCATTTCTATCAGTGTAAGCGATTTAAAGAACTTACGCCAAAAAACCACTTTGATTTAGTGAAATCAATTAATGGCTGTGCGAATTGCCTAAGCTATAGCCATGGAAGTAAGGCATGTCACTCGACGAATTCTTGCAAAAAGTGTGATAAACGGCATCATACTATGTTACACTTTGATGACAATAAATATTTTAAGAAAAATAATACTTGCAATGAAATTAAGTCAGTGCCAAGTACATCCGAAATTCAAAACAACTCTACGACTCTGTGTACTCAAAGCAGTAATTTGCCACAGTTACGTGTCATTTTGCCTACCGCTCAAGTATACGCTTATTTTAACAAGCGTAATAAAAAAATTGTCAGATGTTTAATAGATAATGCATCTCAAAATAACCTTATTACCTTCGCTTGTTGTAAGAGGTTAAATTTTAAAATAACTTCTTTGATTAATTCTGTGATTAAGGGTGTAGGTACAAGTTTCAGACCAATACATGGTTATACCTCTTTTAAGATTAAATCTCGAATTTCTAATCAAGAATATGAGATTCAGTGTTTGGTTTTGGATTGTATAACGGACGCATTGCCTACTGAATATATCGATACGGCAAATTATACGCAATTAAGGACTATTCCTTTAGCAGATTGCAGTTGGAATATGCCTGGTGATATAGAAATTGTATTGGGAGCACAATTATTTCCGTATATCTTAATGGGTGGAAGAATTGAAGTGCCAAATTTGGCACCACTCACACATATAATTATGGATAATATACCTTACGCATCTGAAAATACCGCATATAAATCAACTACAACCGCAATGTCACAAATTGTACAATGTGATATAAATTCTATATCTTGTTGCGCTATAACTGAATTGGAAAATACCTTGCATAAGTTCTGGACATTGGAAGAATTACCCGTTAAACAATTTCAAAGTCCAGAAGACATAGCTTGTGAAAATATTTATCGTTCAACGGTTTCCGAAATGATCAGGGCCGTTATATCGTAGCTCTTCCATTTTGTAAGAATCCAAATGAGTTAGGTAGTTCTTTTGCAACCGCACAAAGGCGTTTGATCGCCTTAGAACGTAAATTCAGTTATAATCCTGAATTACGTCAACATTATAATGATGTTATTAAAGATTATTTAAATAATAATTATTTGCGTGAAATTCCATCTCCTGTGGAGGATGGATATTATATACCACATCACGCAATTATCCGCCAAGATAAAGCTACTTCAAAGGTTAGGATAGTGTTAGACGCTAGTGCAAAATCCCATTCTGGTTTATCGCTTAATGATATTTTATTCGTAGGATCTAATATGCAAAAAGATCTGTTTTTGCTTCTACTTAGGTTTCGTCTTTTCGCCGTGGCAATAACAGCGGATATACGACAAATGTATTTGAGAATAGGGGTTACGGAAGAGCACCAAAAATATCAAAGGATATTATATCGCTTCAATAATGATGAAGAAATTCGCATCTTTCAATTTAATTCTGTTCCATTTGGATTGAAGGCAAGTCCGTATCTGGCAATGCGTACCATACGTGAACTTGCTTCCGATGAACAGCAATCTTTTCCCAACGCCGCAATTGTTGCTACATCCGATTTTTATATGGACGACTTAGTAAAATCGGTCCCTGCTAGTTCTGGGGAAAAAGAGGCAATCAAACTAGTAAAAGAATTAATTTCATTTTTCGCAGCTGGGGACTTCGAATTAGTTAAATTTTCAAGCAATTCAAAGGAGCTTCTAGCGGAATTACCACCTCAGAATTGTGATCCAGTAAATTTTACGGACACTAATACTGATCTTAAAATTTTAGGATTGACGTGGCTTCCAGAAGAAGATGTATTTTCCTTTAAAATATCTCCATGTATCGAGCAATGTTCTAAGAGAAACATCTTATCAGTTGTAGCAAGATTATTTGATATTTTAGGTATGGTGTCTCCAGTAATTTTATATGCTAAACTACTTATCAAATCACTATGGAATGCCGATATAGATTGGGATGAGTTACCTCCTGATGACATAATAACTGCTTACCAAAATTTGATTAAAGAATTGCCTTTGTTATCAAATTTAAAAATCCCTCGTCACTTAAATGTAGCTTCAGGTTGTACTGTAAATATAGTCGCCTTTTGTGACGCAAGCTTAAAAGCATATGGCTGTGTTGTTTATTTACACGTTACGGATGCTCAAGGTAACACATCTATCAATTAGGTATGTTCCAAATCAAAGGTCGCCCCGTTAAAGATTGTATCATTAGCTCGCTTAGAGCTGTGCGCAGCCTTATTACTTTCTAAATTAGTTAGATTTGTATATGATTCTTTTAACCCGCTTTACTGTATAAATAACATATACGCATTTAGCGATTCAATGATTGCCTTATGTTGGATCAAATCGTCTCCACATAGATGGTCCATATTTGTATCCAATCGAGTAGCTAAAATTCAGGAAAATCTTGATTGCGAACATTT